>JAHMML010000028.1:1201558-1276840 GCA_020341155.1 Eciton burchellii | reverse complement strand
TCTCTCTCTCTCTCTCTCTCTCTCTCTCTCTCTCTCTCTCTCTCTCTCTCTCTCTCTCTCTCTCTCTCTCTCTCTCTCTCTCTCTGTCTCTCTCTGTCTCTCTGAGAGAGCAGAGGTTGATTTCGCGATTAGCTTTTTATAGCCGATGGAATTCCAATTCGCGGATTCCACATCACGCGGTCCTTCGAGTTGTCGAGTACGATGATGTCGAGGTATCGACACTGATTTTCATCACTTTATCCTTTCATCGGCGTTACGTCAAAGCGGACAACCGCGAAAGATGAGTTAATCTCGCTCGTGACACCACGGATCACGCAGTATTGTCGAGGTCGTCCCTCTCATCGATGTCGTCTGATTTCGATTTCTCGTGCGAGCTACGATTCTGTGAACGTACCCAAGAGTGAAACGTTGATAAGATCGAAGATAAACGAGAAGATGTAAGCCCGACTGGGTCGAAGATCTGTCCGGAGACCTCGTTTAATTAGCTCGCAATAAACGAACGCTTGTACTCCCATCCTTGCGGCGCGATCGATTATTAAGCGTGCTCTAGTATGCTATTATCCATATAGATGAAGTGAACAATCAAGTATCACGAGATGAGAATGAGAATGACATGAGAATGAGAGAGAGAGAGAGAGATAGAGAGGAAGGAGGAATGCTCGAAGAGCTCTGAGAGCGCTTAAAATGAGATTGAAGCGTGCTCCATTGCAATCTATGTAGTATCGATAAATGTAATATCGATATTATGATAAAAGTACGATAGAGCGATGAGCCATCGAAGGGACTCTTAATGAGAATGATGATATTCCTTGGAAATCGCGAGTGCGAGTTACTTGAAGCAACATCGATCGCATCAGAGAAATCATACTCGCGATTCGTTGAATTTTTTCAATCCATTTCCCGCTGAGCAGCCGCTCATGCCGCCGTGAATTAAGACTTGGAAGTAAACCGTGGGACATTTACGGCTGAAAAGAGAAATTCCATGTAAAATGCAGTTCGAGCGTGACTCTGGACTCGTTCTTCCTCGAAAAATCGTGCGCGGACTGCCGATACTTCCGGCAGCAGCGCGATCAATTCCCGCCAAACGACCGGCTGTTTTCTCCTTTCGCCCGATTGACGATTAATCTAGTGTGCGTTAAATCGCGATACTTCTCGCACGAGGCCAACCGCCAAGCGTCGTACATTTTTCGCCTACAGTCTCTGAGACCGCCGACGAACAAGTTTGCTTATCGATCCGCATCGAACGTAAGTAACTTCGGGATCTTACGAGGGTATTACGAGCTTGACATTGCGCAAGTTGCGCGTCGACGTGCATCTCGTCGTTATCTCTAAAGACACATGAATTTCCCGTTATTCTCTAAGAGAAGCTCCTCTTTTAATCTTTTAATTAAAAAAATGCAACTTTCGTCGGCGCTTTTTTCTTTACGTGCTCTCTCTCTCTCTCTCTCTCTCTCGCTCTCGTCTCCAAGTTGCGTTTTAAATTCGTAAATTCGTATATCCGAGGCGTAGTTTCACGGCATCGCGACGCCTCCGAGCTCCCAGAGAATAACGTATAGCGATGTGCACAGCAGCGGCGCAATATTTTGCAGGATGTCCCGGCTTTAAGTCAGGCAGGGACGAGAGGATACATTTTGCAAAATTAAGAACCATCCAAGGTAAGGGCAAAAATATTTTTTTGCACCGTCCCGAGTCGTACGTAGCTGAACGTAAGATCGCATGGACGCGAGCGGGCACGCCTCGGTGCAATAAATGAGTCATTACTTGAGGGAATTGCGCGGGCATACGTGACCGTGTCGTTTCCCATAAAAGATACGAGTACAGAGAGAGTTCCGGGAACGCGTAAGCTCGCGCTGAATAACATCCGATGGACATAAAATCGCGATCGTTGCGCGAGACGCGCGAGGCGCAGCATCGACACTCGAGCGATACAAGATCGATGTCTGATCGCCCAATGCTTTGCGCGAGAACATACAATCGAAATGAGATTGCCAATTTACTGCTGCACTCTTGAGGACCCTCATATCGCATTAACGCGCTGTCGCGTTTATTCAATTCCCACAGCGGGGGAACGCATCGCCGAACGAATTCTCGTCGCGATTTTGCGCGAGTTCCGAGTCGGCCAGATACGTCTTCTCTCTCTCTCTCTCTCTCTCTCTCTCTTTTTCTTTAGAAAATTCCTCGAATTACACCATTGTGTAAAAATCCTGCCGTATCGTGACAGAAGAAAGAGAGAGAGAAAGAGAAAGAGAGAGAGTCGTCGCGATGGGCATAATCCAGATTGCGGTCCACGCAATGACCGCGCTGAATACGCGGTGCGCCGGCAGATAATAGGCAGACAATACGGTACGGGATTGAGTGCCGGAACTCGGGGCGGGTATAAATCAGTTTTCGATATCGCGAAATATCCAATATCCATCGCCCCGTGAGAATGCGGCGTCGTCGCTTGCGCGATATCTGCGCCAGGGCGCGCCGAGTCGACCGCTTCGCGGTATCGCTCCGAATTTCGCGCGCGAGGTCAATCAGAGATCTCATATTCTCGCCACTTATCCCGCGTGACACCCTTGTCGACGGCTCCGCGGGCTTCTCCGTTTGAAAAAACGCCCCGTTGGAAAGAAAGAGAGGGGAAAAAGCTGGGAGAAGCCCGCGTTGACGCGCTTCGTCTGTTCTCCTTCCTTCTTTTCGGAGCTTCGTCCTTTTTTTCTGTCATGCTTCACGCGTTTTTGTATTTTTCCTTCGCGTATGTTCCTGGTCGGACGTTTTGACGCGACGCGTGAGATCGTGTCGCGAGGATTTGCCGATCGCGGCGGGATCGACATGGTATCGACACCGCGGCGACATCGTAAACTTCCGCGATTCGATATAATCCCGAGCAGATATTTGCGGCGGGTGATTGAGGCGGGAGAGTAGCGTGATGCTTCGGCGATGGGAGCAAACGACAAGTTTCAATTTGCCCGCTTTATCGTGCAAGTGCGTCCCGCGCAGCTGTGAAAGTTACGGGCCGCGGCTTAAAATGCGATTCTCCGTAACCTTCAACTCGCATTTACCTCGATAACGCGATGAACGCTCGACGATAGACGCCCGGCACGCAATCGCCGTTGCTCGGCGATGCCTAGCGATGCGAAATCACTCGCGATAACTGCGAAATTATCGGCCTTCCAGCGACGTGGCCGCGCGCTATCGGCGCAGGGACGGAAAGTTGGTGGGGAAATTCTTTTCCTACGAGCGGGAACTTCCTCTCGAACAATATTTATCTTCTTTAATTTTCCAGAAGCCCTTCGACCTACTTCCAAGCGGCTCGCGCGAGTGCACGCCGACCATAACTGTTCATCTCGCCCGGCTGCGGGAAATCTCGAATCGCGAATCCTCGGTTTCCGTAAAAGTGACGTGGATCACGCGGATAGCTCGCGCGAGCTCGCGCGAGTCGCCGTGGAATTGATAGCCCGCGGCGACGTGAAGCAAAGCGGTACCAAGCGGATTCGCGGATCGAATGCAATCGGCTGGGCTGGTCGCGAGCCGCGTGCGGCTTTATAGCGCGGACGCGCGGATCGATAGCTCGCGCTCGATCGAAGCGGGCGACTGGCACGTTTCGCCGCCGCGGGAAACTGTTAATTTATGCAGCAGTCTTGCAGCGTACGCGGTCCGTTTCTACTTGCCGACATGCTGTCTGTCGCGCCGCGGCCGTCGAACGTGGCGGATTGCCATGTAACACGGTATTACCCCCTTCGTCAACTTCTCGCGCCAATGTTCTCGGAAAGATCAACCCTTCCGCGACGCGACCGGGTGGCGGAATGCGGCAATGTAGCTGCGACGATGTTACGTGTAGCATAACAATCGCGTTGGACCCTGCGATTTGGGATTTGATCGATTCCAATGTAGCGAGCGACCCTTTGATCGACCAAGCTGCAACTCGCGATCTCGATCTGTAACGCGTAATCCGGTATGCAGGCTTTATGCATGCCGTGGAGCGTTCTTTGTTTGCTTCGCTGTTCGAATTCATTGTGTCACAGTTATAACCACTCAAACATGAACGCAAAATAGAATTTGCGTGGGAGTAACATTTGAAGGTGCATTTGGTATATTTAAGCTATGAGCGATGGTCAGCGTTGGGTTGAGCGGAAGGGTTGGAAAAGATCAAAGTGCTTGCGAAATCGCCGGGAGAACTTATGGAGTAGTTGCGAAAATAGAATTTGATGGGGATTGAAGAGCTTCTCGGGCAGAATGAGAAGAACTCGAAAAGTTGTTGCGACGAGACGTTGAACAACACTTGCGCAATGTTTGCGCAAGCTGCAGAGACGCATCCAAGCGCGCTGTATCTCGTTCGAGAATGAAAATCCGAAACGCCTGCTTCGCTCGAGCGGTATTACGAGAAAAAGGAAAAAAAGAAAAGAGAAAAAAAGCTAGACTGACATCGATCGACAACCCCATTTGTTCCCTACGATACGATATCATGCGGATATCGACTGTTATTCACGCGCGATTATCGAGAGCTGCGAAAAGCATTCGAAAGCAAAATCCGCTGCGAGCTCAACCGCGCGCATTCACGCATCGTAATCTGTCATTGAACGCGCGTCGACTAAATTGATATAAATAACGCGAATATCCGCGGATTAAGAGCGACGCGCAGTTTTGACAGTTAAATTTATATCTCGGTGTTACATTCGGCTGTTATATCTCGCTCTCCGCTGCGGCCTTCTCTCTCGCGCTTCGAGCTGGCGAATATTTCGCGCGAATAATCGAGCCACCGTTTTTCGGCTCGAGAAGAGCCGTGAATTCGAGCTTTTCGGCGCGATGACCATCGCCACTCGCGTTCTGGAAATTTTTTCCCGGATAGAAGGAAAACCGTGCGACGAAATATCGAAATACAGGCAGCATTGCATATTTTTCGCTCCCCCTTTTCAGTCTAGCGCATGAAAAAGCAACGTGAATTAAGTTCTCAACTTCGTTCCCTACTGCGTTCATGCAGCACGAGTATTTACGTAGTATGTGTATTTAGTTGGCAAGTATTGTTGTCAATAGACAATCTCGCGCTTTGTGCGAAGGCCCTTTGTCAGCATTTTGAATAAATCGCTATAACGGAGCAACTCAATTTAACTCAAAATCGTTGAGCACGTGCCATAATTTTTCTCTTTTCCTCTCTTGTTTTTCTTTTTCCCATTAGCGCGTATTAAATCGACAATATTTCCATATTGAATGAAATTTACGTAGACCGTTACGCGTTATTTTTAGTGTCTAGTGTATTAGTTAATATATATGCTAATCCGTTTTGCTCAATAACATCGGCGGCCTGTTTGATCGTCTAATAGCTTGTATAACTTTTACTCTGAGCCAGCAAATATTATGTTAATATCTTTCAATTTTAGTCCAGTAATTATCGGCTATTTACAGTTAATGCGCTGTAGGAAGTGTGGCAAATATTTACGGTAAACTGCGAACTGTCCATTTAAAATATCGACTGTACGTTTACGCAAACTAACAGATATAAAGCATAAATGAAACGTTTCTACGCGAAAATCAATCAATCAATATGAAACCGATCGCGAACGCGCGAATGGGGCACGAAATTTTCATTCGGTTCCTGAAAAATCTCTGTTTTATTTATCCCGAATTGTTCGAGGAATCGTGTATCGAATTGCTCGATATCGCGATACTCCGCAGCCATCGCTCGTTAATTCTCCAGCGAGCATCGATCGCCGATGCGTCAATCGACGCATTTTTAATGTCCTCACAGGAGACTCGATTTTCGATATCGTGAATCAGGCGCTCTTACGCAAGCAGAACGAGAAATTACCTTCGATCTTCGTCAACGGCGACATTCTGGCAGTGGAATATTCGTTTCGCGTCCGATAACTTCTTCTCGCAAGATTCGGCGAGGTTCTCTTCTCTCGAGAGTTCGCTTTTCTGTACTCCCTCTCTCTCTCTCCCTCTCTCTCTTTCTCTCTCTTTCGACCTACGCGATCTGTCGTTCTCTTGTTACAATCGTCCCGTGCATTTCCATATTTTCCGCGAATACACTCGCGATATAATCCGCCTTGGCGCTCTCTCGGCTTTCCTTCTTCGTGATCGATTCGATTCTCGATCACGTTTTCGCGCACCTCTCAGCGAGATTACTCACTACTCTACGAGTCGAGATTTAGCAATTCTCGAGAGTTCCTTTCTTTTTCTTCTTGTCACTTCTCCCTATTCCCTTTAGGTTCCTTTCCTCTCTCTCTCTCTCTCTCTCTCTCTCTCTCTCTCTCTCTCTCTCTCTTTCTTTCTCTCTCTCTGCTTCTGTATTAAAAAAGATCAACAAGATTCTTCCGGAGTATCGCTCGCGTCAAATCGATCTTCCTTTCGATCCGTCAGCTCGTTCAGCGACCGTTGGATACCACGGCGGTACTTCCGGTCAAGCCTGATGAGACGAGATTCCGGTAGCTATTCTGCGGGTCCCGTTTAAGCTTCACACGGGGGCGAGGGCGGCATCGATCCTGCCGGCGTTAGGTCGCGCGTCGCACTGAAGGGAGAATTTGAGGAGAGAGCGCCGGCTCTCTCCACGGCCATTTCGAACCAAGCCACCTACCCCGCCGGCCGGTCGGCTTCGCACCGAGGGGATGCGCGAGCGCCGCTGTAAAACCACCCCTCTGTCGAGCGGCTGGTAGGCAGCCCGCCAAGGAAAACGCGCCGCGTGCGTATCTGCTGCTCGCTATCCGGGACTCGTAAATAAATGACGAGGCATTTTGTTTACCGAAAGATCAGCAGAACGCCAATCAACATTTCGATATCCGTTATCGATACATTCTGCTTTAGACTCGGGTAATAGTCTCTTCTTTTGAAACAATTCTGCATTCCGTAATATCTCCTTTGAAAGAGAAATTCCTTCACGCACGCTGACAATTCCCTCCTTATTCCCTTATTTTCTCTAATACAGCGAGTGCCATTCGAGAGCTTCTCGCAAGTTTCGGAGCGAGAACGCTCCTGTTTACGCGCTTCTTCGCATTTTTCGCTTCTGGACGTAGCGTTCCGAATTCTCTCTTTTCATACCGAGCATATTGATGATTCAGCGGCAACGAGAGATGCGTTTAAATTTTAAGCGAATTACGGATTTCGAACGAAGTGTGTGATACAAGTATGCGATATAATGAGCCCTATGAAAATTTCCTTGGAATCGATATACTCAGTTTTCCGTTTTACGTTTAATTCTCCTCCCGAAAGTTTCTTTTCGGTGTTTAATAAAATCAGGTAAAGTCTCTCCCAGGTCTCGTATCGCGTTTTCGATTGCAACGCAGCTCGGGATGCGTGCGACATATGCGCGATAGGCAAAAAAAGATATTTATCGCGCAAAGCTGATTTTTCTAAAGGACAATATGTTCATGTTGGCATCACGACGACATCGCGGCACCTTTGATTCGTGTGATCCATTTGAAGTAACGATATCCGTGTAACGATACGCGAAGAAATTAATTCGATCTCTGTCTTTCTCACTCTCTGTTTCTTTAGCAAAAGTATAATAAAAAATCATCCCCTTCCTGTTTTCTGTATTAAGGCAAGGATACTAAAGTCACGATAGTGAAGCTTTGTTGGTTTTATGCGCGCTGAAAACTCAAGCGAGGCCTTCGATCGCGACTTGTTATCGCATTTTTCCGAATGTTTATTTACAGATAGGATTATTATCGGAAGAACGCGCCGTGTTCGATGAAACGTAACGTTATAACGTCGTATAGTACTTGACGCTGTAGAGATTTTACGTCAAAGCGCCGGCTCGATAGCTTTGGTCAATATCACGCAGTATCGCTTGTCCGTCTATGGTTCGTATAATCTATTTAAGTTACTATTGGAATAACGCTCCGAATGTGTGCGTTGGAAGCTGTATAATCCTTTGTCTGTGCTTGGCCAGTGCGATGATACCGTAATGTAAACCGATACAGCTCTAATGGCCGTTTTCGCAAAAGAGATCGACGTGTGCGATGAGTCCGTTCGCGATGATTATTACGTTGGACTCGATGCGACATTAAAGCGACGACGGTATTCTCGTGTAACAAATAATCGCGACTCGTTAAGTTTGAGGCTATGCTGAATCTTTGATTCCTCCTCTCGGACGCGCGGGCGTTGCGGATGCAACGAATTCCTGGAGTATTCTGAAAATCGGTCTAAATTCTGAAAATAAATTGACGCGGACGCGAGAGTGGACCTCTCTTGACGCGAGGATAATTGGCATTGTTAATTTCGCGCGACGTGGAGGGCGCATTTTGCTGAAACTCGGAGAAACGATCGCTCGCTCACGAAGACACGAAGCCGCGTTCTTTGATGCATTATGTCTCGTTATCGGATAACGTTATCTGCCTGGACGCTGGCATGCATCACGGAGGCTTTCGCGGGATAAACTCGCAGATTCAATTTCGTCAGCCTCGCGCGATGCGAATGGATCCGAGCGAGTAAGAAGCATGTATCGCGAGACGACACTTTCTTCCGAGTGCCATCCGATTTTCTTGATTTTCTTGATTTTCCGATCAGATTCCTGAGCGTTACAAGCGGAGCAACGATCGCCGGATGATCCGGGACGAGCCGAGAGATCCGCTAAACGACGAAGTCATTTGAGACACTCGTGATTTAAGGTCGCTCGGCTTCTCAGCGATCAGCTGAAAGAGATATATGCACACGTTCCTTCGCATTCCTCCGCGTCTTACACCGAGTGCATTCCGGCGGTTTGCAGGAGTTTCCGGAAACCGGCGAGACCGCAACGATCGCGCGATGAACTCTTTCCCGATATCATATGATCGCGAAGGGCGATCGGTATCGTTGCGCGGGTATGCTCGCGTGATCAGCGGGGAGAATATACGAGGGAGGGAAAAAAAAAGATATTAGCAGGGCGAGACGCGGCGAGACGCTTCCGCAGGAATTTATGCCGCTATTAGACGGAATTAGAAGATACGACGGGGGTGCGACGATAAATCTTCCTTTTCTTCCTGTCCAGCCCTCCCACCTTGTGATTCGGCTTATACGTATCGCAGTGGATCGAACACTCGATCGACTTCTCGCAGT
The DNA here is from genome assembly GCA_020341155.1 of Eciton burchellii. NCBI lineage: Eukaryota > Metazoa > Arthropoda > Insecta > Hymenoptera > Formicidae > Eciton > Eciton burchellii. The sequence continues at coordinate 1,267,825 of JAHMML010000028.1, read as the reverse complement.
GGTAACGATCGCGGCTGAATCAGACGCGCGCGCACGCTTAACTGCAGCGTGCCGTTATCGGCACGAGTTTCGATGCGAGAAATTGATATAAGAGCACCGGAGTGACCTTTCCCCTTTTTTTTCTCTCGCACATCGATGCCCGCTCCAAGCGGCTCCCCCATCCTTCTCCCCCTATCCCTCACACTGCAATCGTCATTTCCCTTCTCGATCAATCATCTCGCGCTATCTTCTTATTACTTTCTGTCGTCATGTGAGATCCTATTTAAGATACGTGATGAGGTAAATATCTCCGCTTCACGGAAGGCAGAGAAAATCCGTATTCACTGTTAATTCCCTATGAGTAATTCGATATTACTGCGACGTCTCGCTACTGCAAAGATATCGATACCGGCGTTCGCCGGTCGGGGAACGCCGTTGCAAATATTTATCATCCCTCGGGGTGGGTTTATCAAAATTTCACTTGGGTAATATCGACATCAGGGAATAGCATAATAACGCGCGCGCGAGTCACATCGTTGATGCCGAAACGAAGAGAGCCGGCTGATGAATGGCGATGTCGCTGAATAAAAATCTCGGGGAGGAAAAGAAAAGGAAGGTAGAGAAAGAGAGAGAGAGAGAGAGAGAGAGAGAGAGAGAGAGAGAGAGAGAGAGAGAGAGAGAGAGAGAGAGAGAGAGAGAGGAGAAAAGAGGAATGATGCCGCAAAGGTCGGGAGAAGCAGATAGAGAGCATTTTCGGATGACACTTCTATTACGGGAACACGAAGAATCCGTCCCCGCGGGCAGCGAGGTCAGCACGAGAAAAGGGAAGAGGAGAAACGAGAGAGAGAAAGAAAAGTAGGAGAGAGAGGAGAATGGAATACAAAGAAGCGGAAGAACGACAGGCAAATCTTTGGAAACGGACGAGAACCGGAAGGAGTCGCAATGCCGGATTTAGGCGAGCGGAAGCTTCTCAATCGAGGACATCATTAGGACCACGTAGATCGATGACTCGGTGAAAGAACAAGCCCTCCATGCGTGTATACACGTGCGCGCGTGTGGTTTTGTACACACACACACACACACTCTCTGTTATGCCAGAACATGACGATATCAAGTTGCCACAAGTTGCGAACCAACGCAGGGAGAGCAATATTAAAATTAGCAATGCGATGCGAGCGATGGCGAGCGATGTGCAGTTTGCAAATCGCTCGGAAAACGGCGATAAGTTCGATTTGGACAGCCGGATTCAGATCGCTCGTCGACGCTCGTACACGCCAGGATTGCGGAACATGGCTCTTACTTCTATTTCCTCTCGCACCGTTCCTCCTTCCACGGGCCGGCCATAAATCCTCGCGAATCTATCGCTCCGAGTCCGAGCGAGATGTTCGCTCGATCTATCGAATACTCGACTCGATCATGAGCTTTTGTGTATGTCCGGTCCACAGGATCTGCCGCGCAAGAAGCGAACGCGCGAACGAATCGGTAACCTTGCCTATCGTTTCATGCAGATCGACTTTTGTAATTATGTAATGATTGATCGATCAAGTTCTGCTATCTCGGGCGTGATGACGGTTTAATTAAGACGGACACTGTTTTCAATCGGAGAAAGGCCAATTGCGTATACATAAACTTTTACACGTGTACACAAACACGTGCAAAAGGAGCTGAACGAGTCTTGGTAATTACATCTCTGGAAATGAGCCGCTCAGATTGAACAAGCTGATTATGAAATTCTTCGGTTGGCATATTTCGAATAATAATGTACAAGAGCAAGACGAATAGCAAGACTAATCGTATCATTAAGACGGATTCTTCCGGCGTTATTCGAGAACATAAATAGCACAAGTATCGTGTGCCTGCGTTATTTTCATTCGTATCTCACGAAGAGCTGCGATGCAAATCCAGCGCACTCGGCGATTCGCACACGTGTATATTGATTAGACATTTATATCTGCAGCTCGATATTTTCCAAGAGAGAGTCTCTCGTTGTTGTTATTATTTTTTCCGTCATTCTAACGAGCCCGATAATTCCCGCAAGCTCGCGCGGGAATGTTACTGGCATCACGGCTGAGCGTCGTTTTCATCAAAGCACCAATTTTTTCGGCAAAGCTCGCAGAGATACCGATTTGCCGATTCGTGCTTTCCGCAGCATCGCGCGGGGTAGCCAGGCAAAGTAAAAGAGCCGGCCTGTTTGCACAAGAAGCAATTAATCCGAGGAGGTAGGACTCACCGAATGTTGCTTGACCACGAAATTTCCCAGCCGCAGCAGAGACAAATTTCGTGCGCTGGATCTCAAGTTCCCCCATCCGTTCCTGACCTGTTGCTCTCTTCCATGACTGAAACAAAAATACCCATTGCTTGAACAAGCCTCCCCACCGTTACGGAAAACAAGGGAAATAATTCAACGCGGCCGGTTACGTAACAGCGCGGTTATTTATATGACTTATTTATACCAAGTATGGATAACGGGCGATTCTGATCCTTTTCTACAGTTACGCGAAATTATAAAGAATTGCTAGCAAATCATTTGCTACTTATCGCTCGATCCTTTGCACGAATGTACATGGCGTCCTGTTTTTATCCGGGCATTCGAATCGTTTATTCACGCGTGCGGTTTGTAGCTTCTCGCGCTCCTATTTTTATCTCGCGAGAACATCAGTATCCGTTTGTCGATGAGTTTTGCCATTTCCGTGTCATGGATCGGCGCTAGGTCCCGCTCGCGGCTTGCAAGAATCGTGGAAAGTACATCGGACACACGTCTCGCCGCAAATCTCCCGGAGATATCACAAATCTCCGGCAAGCGATACTAAATTCCATTAGAGCCGCTGGCGTCCCCTGCGACATGCCAGCCCGATACTTCTGTGAAACCAAGTTACAGCGGATTTTCACCTTTTACTTCATCCTCGAGAATCCGTTCGGGATCCCTGAACGGCTCTCACGCGTCACGAGCGAGCGATATCGCGTTCCTCTTTCGGTCTCTCTGGCCAAGATTTACTGTCGAAATCGTATGAATTAAGAAGAAGAATCGTGCGCTAAATTCGACGAACGATGGCAAAAAGGCATGCGCGTTCTTCGATATCGCGTTCCTCGTTGCAGCGTTATCCGCTAGTTATTCTTGCCTCGCGAGATGGGCGCGATGACGCAACAATGCCGACGATGAAATTTAATAAACGTTGTAAAGTAAATTGCGGAGCCCTTGTCGGAGCCCATCATCGAGATGATTGCGCCGTCGCGCAAGATTACTGTCCTTCTTACGGATACATTCTCCATCTTAATATTACGCAAGAATACGCAACGTTCCTCGGATTTTATTGCCGCAGAGGCTCGCTTCCCGCGATGGCGCAATATCATCGCCGACAGAGTCGAGAGCACAACTATCTCGACTTAATTTGATTCTCGCAAACGTTCCTCGCTCCGCGATTAATACAGCTATATTTTTTCCGTCCGGGAATCATAACAACGAAGGCCTCTAATTAAAATCTTCTACGGGCGTAGAAGAAGGAATGTTTCATTCGCATATCGTGCGTCGACGCGCGTGGCCCGCGATTCGGGAAGCTCGAAGAGGGAAACTTTGCGAGAAATGTCGTTTTCAGTTTTGCTAATCCGACATAAAAAGCTGTCAGAAGCATGCAAGAAACGTATGATTCTCGTTATGTTGTTCCTTGCGCCATCAAGGCGACAGATTGTAGCGAGACGATTTTATTATGCTTTGTGTAGGCGAACGATCGCGCGTATTTATGCATTTAGAATTCTTTGGGATATTGACATAACTCCCGACAAAAGACGAAACGGACTCCCATTTAGCAATATCCTCCATTTAATCGGTATTCAGTCTAGCATTGAAGCTCATCGCGCGATTAATCGAGCTGTTTAGCGGGGATCGATTATTTATTCGCATTGCTATTATCGTAAGATACATTTTATCGGCAATAAATGTCGTGAGAAAGCACAAAATACGACGGTAAGGTACAGCTGTAGCACAGACGTGGGATATCAAGGAATAATGATTGAGAATCAAGGTAGGGCTGGAAAATGAGACAGGAATACCGATGAACTTCGACCCTCCGTTATCGAAATAGTTTCTCTCGCTCGCGGTTCCGAAATATTTTTTATTTAAGCCAGCACAAATGTAAACACATGACTCTTTCTCTCTCTCTCTCTCTCTCCGGATCTTTCCTACAAGATCTCTCATACCGTGAAATAAAATAACGTTGGTCGTTTCTGCTTTCTGCTTAATGCGCCGATAGAAGCGTGAGAAGCAACATCCTCGGCGAGTATAATGTCGTTTCACGTGATTTCGGCGTTTGTCTCGCGGAAACGAAAACCAGGTTGCCATAGTGAGCGGCAAACCTGATTTACTAACAGACAAGGCAAACATGGATCTCGAAAATTGTTTCGATATCGTTGCACGTGCTGCTGCAACACACACGCTTCTCCGAGTAAGCCATCTATTTCGCTCGGCTGTGCCAGAATAAAAGCGACACCTCGAAGAGAGGATAACGCGTACACGCAAATGGGAGTGAATTTAATTATTAAATAACCGCGATGTGGAATCGGCGTAATGTATGCACGAAGGCAATGTTTCCCGGGATCGCGAGGGACTTTGAGGAGATACCGAGCAAAACTCGAGATTTGCTGAGATGAGCATTCTGGCACGAGGGAATTATTTTCAAAGAAATAACGCGAGTAGAATTTTCTCAAGTGGCTCTGTTATCTGTCGTCGCTGACTATCTTTGAACGATTTATCGCCGGTGGCGGTTTATTGACCTCGTTCCGTCTTCTTGTCCGCCGCTCTTTCCAACTGTGATTTATTCCGCCAATCAAACGGTCCTGGGACCGGATTTGCGCGGAAGTAACTAGCCGGTGAAACGAGCGGTTAATCTCGCTTTCCTGCTAAACGCTAATGTTCCCGAGCTTGCTGCAAACGATTTATTCGAAATCAAAGATGATTGACAAACACGTTTGGTTTATATACGCGCGACGATTTATTCGCTAATCGACTTATCTCGGTAACCTGCGCAATTGTTTGAACAACATTTTCATCCTCTGTTATCCATACGAATGGTAAACATAATTAAAATATAATCTGCCGTGTTTTTGATAGACCGAATGAAGCCAGTAAATAACACGAAAATAATGGTGGCCGATAGCGATGAAGATCGATTTCCGAAAGCAGCGCGAAGGAGCGGGGCGCTGCAAGAGTAATGCGAAAATTTCTCTCCCGGGATCATCTCGCGCGGGCGAGATTCTCGTTGCGCGGGAACGACACTGGCGTGTGAAATACCAGCGGTATTTTGCGCCACATTGACTCCAAGGTTCGCGCGGCGTTCGCTTTTGCTCTCGAAAATCATAAAATTCAATCGGAGGACGCGCTTGACGAAACAATCGACGCGCTCTCAGCGATCTCAGCGACGAGCGAGCGCGAGACGCAGAGCTAATTGAAAGGCCATGTCTCGAGCATGCGACTATCGATCTCGTCGTAATTGTGCCGCGTTAAAGGGCGCCGTTGTCGTGTTCGATTGCGAATCGAACGTTGCGTATCGAAACGACCGGGACTCTCCTATCAAAAAGATTTCCTCGGCGCGCGCGAGAACGGAGCAGAATAATCCTCGTTGAGAATCTCTCTCTCTCTCTCTCTCTCTCTCTCTCTCTCTCTCTCTCTTTCTCTTTTAGTGGCAGTTCGTGGAACTTTTCTGCGCGAATAAATGGGATTAAGAAGGCCGGCGTTAACGCACGGCCGAATCGCACGGAAGTTTCAGCATTGCGCATAAGGTGCACAAATCGATTATTTATTATAGTAATGTTACGTATCGTTATCGCGTATTGTACTCACGGCAGTTTCTCTCCATCATCCGCGTCGATGGTCCGACTGAGAGCCGGAAGACTGCTCGCTTCGCAGGGTGGACTGCTTAGATCTGAAAGACGACGAGAAAGGGATGACAGATCGGCGAACGGTGTCCCGCATGTACGAGTCTCGCGTAGGATATGAAGCTTAATCTCGTCCGCGACGAAGGAAGGGACGCGCAATACCAGGGATTCAGAAAAATTAAGTTACTCCGACTGGCAGGTGTATCCTTGTAAAAATGGGCAACGGAGAAAGTTGGGGAGTGTTTCGCGTCGCAGACTTCGTAAGGTGCTCGATCACTTTGAGAAAATTAAACGAATAATTAATCCTGAACTGTGAAAGAGTGTTTGGAACTACGCGCGTAGTGTGTGTCATGATGAAAAATATGAGATGAGGAATATGAAGCGAGCAATTCGTTAAGCGGCGTTGTTAAGATGTTATATGTAAATTGTATTCAAGATGCATTATATTAATTAGAAAAACATTMCCTGCCATAATTATGTGTTAATTGAATTTATTGGGTCGATTAAAGGATACATTTAATACGAAGCGTTAATTAAGCGTTAATAAGAACGAAATTATTTCATTATCCAACTTCAATAGCGAATAATATCATCAATAGCAAATAATCGCATAATTACCTATATTAGAGTGATAATAATCGCTGTGTCGTCCATACAGGGGTGCTGCCGGGTGTGAGAGGGTGTTCACCCTCCGCCTAGGACTCGTGGCCTGCAAAAGCAAATGGAGACATCTCATAAATCCTGTTTAAGGGTGCGCGCGCGCATGCCGGCAAAGTCTCATCGGCTCTCGCGTGTCTCTCGCTATTGACAAACGATCTCTGTCGCCGACAATGACATGAGAGAGAGAGAGAGAGAGAAAAGGGGGAAAAAAGAACGACCGCAAGGGAAAGGACAAGCGACAGCGAACCGCCATCGCGTAAGCTTCTTCTGATTTCGATGAAAGATTCACGCGATACCGAGAGCTTTTCCTTGCCGCCTCCTTTCTCTCCCGCGCCAAGATTGAGATTTGCGTTGCAAAGAAAGACAGAAGAAAAGCGAGAGAGAGAGAGAGAGAGAGAGAGAGAGAGAGAGAGAGAGAGAGAGGACGTGAGCCTGGTGGCCGAGCTTCGGAAGCTCGGCTGCCTTATTCAAAAGCCGCTTCCATCGGAAAATCGATAACGCTTTCTCCCTTTTTTTCTCCCCCTTTCCCTTGTACCGCCCGCGTCAATCGGACATGAAAAACTCGCAGGCTCTCGATCATCCCGTTCACGAATTCGGTTTCCATCGCGATTTCTGTCGTGCTCTCTTAACGAGAGATTCGCTCCGGAGAATCAGAATGAAATGAATCCGCGCGAGGACCGCGCCAAGTCGCGCGCTCCGCACCAGCTGCGGCTTCAGTTTCGGCGACAAGCGCGGGAAAAACTTGGCGAACTTTGGCGCTCCAACAGCCATTGTCACCATTAATTCTGGATGTGCGAGCGAGGACGGAGGGGGGAGAGTCAAGTTTTCCCGCGGAGTTTTCCGGGAGCGCTCGCGGAAAGAGGAGACGAAGGCGGCAGTCCGTCACGTCCGCGAATTCGTTGCCGGCTGCACGGAGAGCACTGAATCACTTGCTGACCTCCTTCATTCGTAAATCGCGAGGAGGCAAAAGTTCGCCGAGGATGTACGGCGTGTACTTGCACGGATTGTTTGCGGGCGTTTATGCACCGACTGTCCACGGATCTAGCTAATTTCCGCTAATCGCCGATTGTTATTTACGGTTACGGCGACTCACTGCTCGCGAATGGAAATATCATCGGCAGCGAGAAGCGTAGTCGATTCGTCAGTCACTCATCGCCTTCCAGACGGACTAAAGATGCGGCTTCTGCAAGTTCCTGATTTCCGCAAGAAATTTCAATCAGAACGCAACTCCTCCCGGCTGATTTCTAGGATGAATCGCTCGTGTTTGCATCGCGAGTAACAATGGAGAGTTCCTGAAAATGGAACTCTCGGAATTCCTGCTCGTAAGATCGTCTCTCGCGAGCACGTAATTGCCGGGCTTTCGAGGATCAAGGCGGCGAGCGAGTCGAATAATTTGCCGGATTCTCGTCGATAGCAGCCCGCGGAAGTCAACCCGCGATTGTGTCGCATTAAGCGTGGACGTTGACGCTAATGCAAATGAGTTAAATGCTTAGTCAATTACGCATGTGGAATTCAGGATTTGATTGTACCTAAAGCCGCGATCCAGGTGTTTGGATTCCTACGAGGAGACAATGGCTCCGCTTACGATCCGGGAGTATTCCGCCGACTGGGCTTCTCTCCCGAGATCATCCCGCTTTGCGGAACGATATATGCGGCACTCCATGCTGAATATGCAAGTGACAAAACATCGCGGTACGTTCTCCCGTTCTCCGTCAGTGCAACGTTCTCCGACGTTTTCCGCGGTTAATCCGTTAATTCATTGTAAATCCGGCATCTATCCGAGTTCATCGCGCCATTCGCTCCGCCAATTAGCCGGATCGGACGTTAGGGCGCATGAAATCGAGGTTCAATTATTAAATCGCTCGACTGATACAAAATCCAAATTATCGATCTCTCCGTTGAAAGCATAATATTTACAACATTTCGCTCGCACGCGGCGCGCAAGAACATTTTCCAGATTCTCATCGGGAATTCTCCTGCAGAATCGAAACTCGCGCTAAAAAATGCAAATAGAGAAGACAAAGAGAGAAAGAGAGAGAGAGAGAGAGAGAGAGAGAGAGAGAGAGAGAGAGAAGGAGGGGGCTGATAGGAGGGGGCACTGATAGCGTTCTGCTCGATCTGTCAGGAGTGGAGAATCTGATTCAATGATTAGGCGAAAATCTCGGCCGGGCCTTCCCGCGCGCCAATTCCCGAGGGAACGATGAGTCGCGCGAGCCTCCATAAAGTTGCAAATTAACTCTAGCTCCCGGCGGTATGGCGCGGAAAGCGTGCGGGGAGGAGGAAGAGGAGGCGCGAGTAACAAGATGCTGATAGAGGAGCGGAACGCGAAAATAGAATCTCATTAATCTGCGCAAGTCGGTTCAACGAGGTCCAAGGACGGACCTCCTGGCGAACGCCTCCTTTCCGCAAGTTACCTGAAAGACGACGGGGGACAGAAGAGGGCCGGATAAGGGGAGAGGATAGGAGGGGGAGTGAGTCGCGTCTCATTGTGGATTACAGCTGGCGATCTGGCGCGCCTTCTGACACGCTGACGAGCATCTGGACCGTCACGCTCGCTTCAGGGTCGAACCGATGGTCGGACGGGTCATCGCGGATCGCGATCGCAACAGACAGACAGCATTAACCAAGAACAAAGACAGCAGATCGGTGCAACGTCCAAAGCGACTCTGAAAGCGTTTCAACAATATCGCCCGGGCGAGAAGAATCCTCCGTGTCGGCAGGAAGCTCTCGATTGTCCTTTCGCATTCCTCCCCCCGTCGTTTTCGGATGCCAAATCGCGTTCCCCATGGGTAGCCCCACGGGGGACGATAAGGGGAAATTGCGGGGACTCGGGGTTAACTCTAAATTGTCGCCGTTTCTTAAAGAGACCCGACCGCGCCGGTGTCCCAAGATTTCACTCTGCGGCGGAGAAGGGAGGAAGAGGAAGGGGAAAGGGACGATCCTTACGGGGTTCTTTTCCACCAGACTGCGCGTCCTGGTGACTTGCACCCTGCCGCCGAAGACCTCCTCCTCCTCCTCCTCCTCCTCCTCATCAGTAGCATTCGCCACCCTGCGACTCGTATCGATCATCTCATCAGCGTGCTCGTCCTCCGCGAGCGAGCTCAAACTGTTATACCACTGCACGCTGCTGGTCCTGTAGGGCTGCTTCAAGGACTCGTGGCTGCGGTGGAGATCCTTGCTGAAGCTCAGGCTGCGTCTGATCGGCTGCAGGCCTCGGTTGATCGCCGCCGGTAAATCGGCGCTCCCTCTTAACAACGCGCCGAATTTCCGACGGAGCGAAGCGCGCCGCTCGAGCTTCCCGCTCGGGTTGTCGTCCGCACCCTTCGACGTGCCCTCCTTCGGCGCCGATTTCCCGGTGTCGGGGTTCCTCTGGTGGCCTGATTCGACGAGTGAACGTTAACGATCTCTCCTCTCCTTTTTCTCTCGCTTCTTCTGTCGGAAACCGTCGAAACCGTCCCTTCGAAGCTGACGAGCCGCCGATGAGCTCCAAGTACCCTTTCAAATGGCATCCCGCGTCTGCTCATGCGCGCTGTCGCTTTCCGGGATCACTTCGGGCTACTTGGAACTTATCTGGACTTATCAGCGCCTTTGTGACTTCAAATGGACTGTCGATCGTGCTTTTGTCAGGACGGAGTAATTTATTGACTTCCACGTCCGATAAGAAGCGAAATTGGATATTTTTGAACGGCTTTCGCGCTTTTATTATTTTTAGATTGCAGAAGAGAAATACGAGAATTGGCCTCTTATCACCTCCGAGAGAGAAAGAGAGAAAGAGAGAGAGAAAGAGAGAGAGAGAGAGAGAGAGAGAGAGAGAGAGAGAGATTTGTAATTTGTAATTCGCGTTTCAGAGATAAATATCTCTGAAAGAGATGCGTTTTAAATATTCCGCACTTCCGATTCCCGAAATTCCCGAAATTCCCGAAATGGCAACTCAGTTTTCGAGGCGATATCGGATAGGCGATCGCGGACGATCCGGAACACGTGAGCGATCGCTTCGCCGACAGTTTCGACGGAACAGACAGAAGCTGACGTCGTTGACGATGACGCCGCGTGACTTGTCGCGTATCAGAAATTTCGCTCGCGAGAGCGAGTCGCATTAATATCCGACGCTCCTGCCTCGCACCTGCTTCCGATTTCGCTTGCTTGCATTCCTTTGTTTTCTGCTGCGGCGCGTTCGCGCTCTCCTCGTCGTTGCAGCCCGTCTTGTGGCCCGACTTGCCGCTCGCCTTCTTCAGTGACCTCTTCGCTTCCTTCTTCAACGTCATCCTCCCAGATGGATTCTCCCCGATGATCGTCGCACTTGTCTGTCCGCGCGCGATCTCGCGGACAGATCGATGGCACTTTTCCGGCGAATGCCGACGAATCGGCGTGGCCTTCTCGGCTTTTCCGCGCGGCTCGCGCGCGGCTCGCCGCAATTAACGCGCACGCAACGCACACGACGGACTGCGCGTCCGTGAACGCTCGTATCGGTTCCCCGATAACGGCGCGTTATCGGCGCGCTGCAACGTGTATCAGCTGTATATCGCGCCGACTCTTTGCCTCCCGCGCACTCGTACCCGCCGTGGCTCTCGCGGAATCGCCAGATAAAGATCGATCGCGAGTCGTCGGAAGTTCCGTTAATCGCCGCCGAGTCGTTGATCCGACTCGCGACCGTTATCCGCCACTGTTTTTCTCCTTCTCGTTTTCTTTTTCTTTCCTTTTTTCTTCACGTTCACTCCGCTGTGTTCTCAGCTCGCCGGCGTCTCGCTCGTTCGGTCGTTTTCCTCAGGAATCGCGAGGAATCGATCTCTCGATCGATCTCGAGTCACTCCGGATCGCAACGCTCGCTGAGGAAGAAACGAGAAGGTGCTTTTCCTGTTCCATCGCGTGCAGGAAAAGCGGAAGGGAAACGCGGATACGAGAGGGCTCGGGGAGGGCGGGGGGGGGGGGACGCGCACCGGCTTTCGGCGAGGAAGGGCCATGCGACACGTTCCTTGCCGCGTTGCCCACCGTTATCGCTCTTATGTTCATACTTTATCTGTCGATTCCAATCGAGCGCAGGCAATTACCGAAACAAGACTCACTACTCTAATGGAAGGCGTCGCTTATCGAGGAACGTTCCCGCGTCATTGTCGTTCCATTAAAGCGCTGTTAGCATTGTACTAAGAAACAATCCCGACATCGCGGCGCTTTGAAAGGGCGCGATTTCGACGAGGCAAACTTTCGCCAATCTCGATTATTTCTGACTCCCCGTGTCTCGACTGGCATATTTATAAAGAAACGGTGCGCGTCGTCCCTTTTCCTGACTTCCTTCGTTTCGCCGTATCGTTTCGCCGTCGAATATGTTACTTGCAACGTCGATGCGTTATCTTGCAAACGCCGTTCGAGTTAAAATCCTAGTCGGCGAGCTAGAAGCAATTTCATATTAGCCGACATGTTTTGCATGCGCTCATAAGCTTCACGCTCGCGGATAAGACCGCTTATCAGCGCCGGTTATCTCGCTTATGCCCTACGTCTTCGTCGTATAAAAACAATAGCGCCGAGTCTAATAGAATTAGCGCGATTGACGGCGGGATTGGCGGAATCTCTCTATTCGCGGTCTAATTTACGCGCTTGGCGCGAGCAGTATCGGCGCGAGAATTATCGGCGAGATAATTTCTGAATCGTGAGGCCGGTTAATCGGTTCGCCGCGATAAACGGTCCGGAGCGGACTGCACCTCGTTATCAAGCGGCCGTACGGCGCGAGTTCACAGGTTGCGCTCGATAATGGCGTCGCGAACGGCCAGACGACCGTTCCGTCTCGCCGGGATGAATCGCGCGTCCTCAGACGTCATTATTTCATGCATTCGTGCGGCCAACCGGCTGCGTGTTCGGCAAATATTTGCTTAATCGCGACGATGCTCGCCAGCCGCGCCGGCTCGGATCGCTCGAATAAATTTCGCGCGAGCTCCCCGAAATTCGACACTCGCGCGAACACATTTCCGCGCGAAGCGGATTTCAGCGTTAGAGCTGGAAACGACAAGTGCGTTATTTTTTCCCGTTTCACCTGCGCCGCGCGCGTCGATTCGTCGAGATGAAAGCGGAGGATGGATTCGCGCGCGATTTCGGCAACGCGCGGATCCGGTTTGCCCGGAGCGGGAAATCTGGGGACAAAAACGTAAAAATGCAAAGCCAGAATTCGAGCGATATCATTTCGACGCGGGATCACTTAACGGAGGGGGGAGTCTCCGCGGGACGGGGGTCAATTTGCGTACGCGGAGGCATTAATGCGAGATTGAATTCATTAATTCGATATCTGCGGATCCGCGACACAGACCGGTCGTACGCGATGAGATAAAAACGAGTAACGCGGAAAGAAAAGAGGAGAGCTCGATTTAAAGCGCCATTTGTGAACGTCGAATCGCCGCGTGCGCGCGCGCATGCGCGTTGTTACTATTATTCCCCTTTTATCCGGATTATTAACTTTTATCTCGCGCGTGGATTTCCCCGAGTACACTCTCGTATCTGCCACCGTTTATATAAGACGCTCGACAGATAATAGGATGTATTTCGTATCGCGGGATAAGCGCGGAATTCTCTCGCTGCGCGGGCAAGTCGACATTCGTGCATCGTTAACGCTCTTCGCGCATTATCCGCGGGATTAGCCGCGATCTCGCGACGCGAAATTATCTGAGTTCCAGCGAATAATCGACGGCACTCTCGGCCGTCGTAATCGCGCTCGATCTCGTCGCGATCGATCTCGCGATAATCACCGCGCTCGTTTCGCTTTCGTAAACGGCCGTGACAAGTCGAGTCTTGGCTCGACGCGAAGCCGATTCGACTCGCAGCGGCGCGGTTTCGCGCCTATGAAAATCCCGCCAGAATCGAACACCTCGTGCGCGAGTAATCGCAACGTGCACGTCGATCGCGCGGAAAAGTCGGTCAAGGTTGCGACTTATCGACACGTGTGCGCGCGATGCGGGCCGCCGCGTCATGCATAGCCGGAAAATTCGATTGGACGATTCGTCACGGTGATGTGGGATCCGCGTTGCTCTCCGCGACTGAGCTAAGCGGATCGCGAGCTAATCTGAGCGGCTGTTTTACGGCCGCGCCGCTCGGCCGCGAGTAACGGCACGCGAGAAGCATGGATAATCGAGCGCGCGATTCGATTTTATTGCCTCGGCTTTCGCTTTTGCCGCGCACGAGGTATAGGAGAGAAAACAGGAAACGGAGAAAGAGAGAGAGACAAAGAGAGAGAGACAAAGAGAGAGGGAGAGAGAGAGAGAGCGCCGGAAAACTCTTGCCGAAGCAAACCGCGCGGCCTGGTCGGATTTTTCTTCTCGTATATTCGTGCAATCGTATATTCGTAAACCGCTAGGAGATTCGAGACCGGTAATAGCTGATCGCTCTGCCTTGAATCGGTAGCAGCGGATCGAGCGTTCTCGATGTTTCGCGTAATTCACATGGATAGGACGTTCCGGCGCGAGCGACTCGCCGCCTCGGCGGCTTTCTTCTGCTCTCGATCATCGTCGGGACGATCATTGAGGAATCTTCGTATCTCGATAAGGACCAGGCCGCTTCATTATCACGCGCCGTTCGTTGCGCGCATTATCGTTACTGCATTGCAATTTCATCGCTTCGTTATACCCGCGCTATTATTTATACGTCCGCGCGTATCATTGTGCCGTTTATTATCTCGCATGATAGCCGCTCGCGCGGAAAAGCGCGCCATTGCCGCTAATTTTGCAATCATTATCAACATTATCGTGGCCCTGTCCTTTCTCTTCTCGCGCATAAGCGATCGGCGCGAGCCCCCGCATAATTAAGTTACAAATAATAATCGAATCGCCCAATTTATATATATATATATATATATTATTTTTTTTTTCAGTAGTCGCCGCAACGATCGCGCGCATATAATTATCGTTAAAACGGTAAAACGTGACATGCATGAGGGAATGTGTCGTTATTTCGTGAATTTCATAAAGAATTCATGAGGATTCGTTTAATCGCGAGCGGCAATGTGTTCAAACAGCGCTCTCTCTCTCTCTCTCTCTCTCTCTCTCTCTCTCTCTCTCTCTCTCTCTGGTATCAAGCTCCCGAGAGCTCCCTACAAGATAGATGCACGTTTATGTCGAGCGCCTCGCAGTCGCAGTCGCCTTGCCGCAGCAAATTCCGAATCCAAGGCTCCTAATCAAGCCTTTATCATAAACACAGCTCTGCGAGGTTAATTTCGCGAGATAACGAGCACACCGACTCGATCCAAGGTTGTACGTTATCGAACTAATGCGCGTGCAGTCCCACCGAAATATTCCATCGACTCGCATCTTCGCGCGAACGGTGAACCGCGAGAGCACCTACCCCGACCTTCCCCTGTCATTGGGGTGTTCCCGGAGTTCATCCCCGTCTCCCCTTTGTTGCGGACGATCGGCGAAGCGAAGCGACGACATGCGACGATAAAGCTCCGCCGACTGACGAAGGTGCCGCTTCATTATTGGCGCGGCATTATTGGTGCCTGATAATACGCCACGTAGCCGATAAACGAACGAAACGACACCCGTCCGCCCGAGGGGGAAGAGGGAGGATCATCTGCACGCAGAGACTGCGATAAGACGTGTGATTCCCCTCGAAGACACGTTCCTCAGCGATTCGGTCCGCGAGCTTCGCGTTTGCAGCGTGATTCCTTCAATAGCTGCAAAAAGCAGCGACTTTAATTCGCTCGAGGCGAAGAAATGGTGGAAAATGAGGGGGAGAGAGGAGGATTTCTCGGGAGCGATTTATGCATTGATTTTTAGCGACGATCGCGATAAGATGAGCGAAGATAAGCGCCGACTGCGAGAGCGATTACAACGCGCGACGTGAGGCTTTGTTCGCACGGAAGCCTCGCAGATCCATCGCGAATAGGATTTTTCTCGATCGTTATTCCGGAAATCGATCTCGCGCGAAGGCGCGAGAGTCGCTTCTGCGATTCGCGAAGTAGACCCGAGGATTTGCCAGTTCGCGTTTCTCGCTCGCTTCTCTTCGCTGATCGTCGACGATTCTTATCAATATTATCTCATCTTCCGGCGGCGTCGGTGGCCTTTGATCAGAGCGCGGCGGAACTTTTCATCTGCATCGCTCTCGCCGATAACGCTGCGCACGTTTCCGAAACAACAATCTCATGGAAAACCGGAATCACTCTTGTCACTCGGAATCGATTTCCCAAATCGGCAAGACTACCGACTCGTCGACCGCGTCACTCTCGCGACGCTCGCCGATGCACCGGTTTCACTTCTGCACCCTCGCACTTCCCTCCGCACCCTTCGCTTTCATTTCCTACCGTTTCCGCCGTTCGATTTTCCGCGCTAGCTCGTCCGGATCCCGCCAGACTCGGATCTCGATCGCGCCGATCACGAGATTCGCGGTTGTTTATCGCGCGGAGGATGACTGAGCGAATAGATCATGAGTTGCACTTCGCGAGCGCGACGACGAACTCCCGGATCGGATCGTTTTTGCTTCTTGCACGCGCTTCCGGCCGCGCGCGAGCGCTCCGCCGCGTGAGCGCAAAAATTGCGGCAGCGGACTAAGCAAGAAATTAAGGAGACAGGTAAGGCGAGGTTCGATAAGGCACTCCGTCGGCTGAGAGAGGAGAGAGAGAGAGAGAGAGAGAGAGAGAGAGAGAGAGAGAGAGGGAGGGAGAGCGAGCGCGAACGGGAGGAAAAACACGAGTGCGAATCGCCGACAAGGAGAGTCCGCAGAGGAGGGGGATATAATGTAACCACAGTGGCGCTCAATTATAGCCGCAATGTGATTATCGAATCGATAAAATAATTGTTACCGAGCAAATCGATATCGGCCGGATCGACTCTTGCATGCCGCGCATTCGGGAGCGCATTCGGGCTAAACGACAAATAGAGGAAGACGCGAGTTAATATCGCAGATTACTCGAATATTTCGGTCCTTATTTGAGTACACGCTCGCTATCGCAAGATTATTCTTGAAGTTTAGCACCGAATGCGACGGCACGGCGATGTATCGCGGCAATGAGTGTTTATTTAATTTATATCTTACGCAGGACGCGCAAGCCAACGGAATTAAATTGCGAATCAAGTTCGGCAGCCAAGCTCGCGGCCATAATTTAAGACCGTTGACTCAGCCGCGGCCTTAAGTTAATTGCTCGGAGAACGTCTCCTCGCATAATCGTAAAACGTCAGAATCCTCGTTTGATTATTGATTAAAATCTCGTGTCGCGGGCCGCTTGAGAGGCCTCGCTCGATAAATTTATCTCGGCGCGCGTGTCGCGCTTCTCGATTATCGATCGTGGATTCGATTTCGCCAGTCTTCAAATCGATTTCAGAGGACGAGGGACTCGGCACACGCGGCGGGCAGATTCGAAACCCGCGGGAACCGCAAACAATTTTCCAAGCGCTCGAGGAAGCGGACCACTTTTTCCGGGACGAGACTTCGTCGCGCAATTGGCGGAAAACTCTCGCGTTGTCTTTTCTGCGGCTCTCCGGAGACTGCTCGCACAAGTTTCCAACGTAAGAGCACTCGGTCGCGTTGGGCCACCGCGAAGTCCATCGCCTTTAAGCGATACCGCAAACATTTTCCCAGCGTTTTAGGATAATTAATACGCGCCCCGTATTAACGGGGACGAATGCATCCTTGAATGTCTCATAATACCACGATAATATGGTAATACCTCCCGTAACATTATAAATTTTCTAGCTCGCGCTCTGAAATTCTACACTCTGTAATTCCGAAAAGAATTATCGTGCCGTGTTACCGTGTTACACGGACATCGAGCCGTTACACGATTAAATTGCCATAAATTCCCCGCGCGATCACGCTGGACTGACAAAAAAAGATTAATCGCGAGGTAGATCTCGCAGGCGCGGCGGAGAGAAGCGAGGCGAACGTGGACATGTGTTCGATGTAAAAAGCGGCAGCGCAAATTAATTGATGAGTTGCGACGGTGTCGCATAATTCTCTGAAAACTCGAATCGCACGCAGAAGCGAGCGCTTCAAGGGGGACGAGGAGGGCGGGGGGAAATAAATTTACCGGCGCGATGTTGCCTTGCGGCGATAGCGCGGGTGTCGAGGTTCCGAGTGACATGTCAAGGAAAGGTTAGCGCGACATGAGCGTTCCCGAAGCAGACAACGTCTCGGAAAGGATATCAAGGATGATTTCACTTCTCGATCGAGCGTAGCTGCCGCTGCCACAGCGTGGTCCGATCGAACGTATCTCTCGGACGTTCGATAAAGGCGACGCCGACTGACGGATCTTGATTTCTACAAGCGCGATGTTCGCGGAACGAACGAGAAAAGAATTTCTCAGCATGGCCTCCGCAAGACGGGGGTCAGGTCGACCATGTCCCATTAGGCCGATCTGGCAGCATGATACTATGAGCATGACACCGCGAGGGATGCGATCGGCGATTTGCTGGAGGCGATTTCGTGAAAGGCGACCTCGCGCAATTAGCATTAGCGGCGAATCACTCATTTACATCTCGCTAATTCCGCCGGGAGCGTGCACTCTGAGACAGATGATGATGCTATCGCGAATAAAGTTTCTGCTAATTTGCCGTCCGCTCATTAGAATGACGATGAGGCGCATAAGAGGATTGTTGCACCGGCTGTGCGCTACCGACTTTTACTTAAAGTACCCACGCGGCTCTTTAATTATCTGATACGCCTCGCGGTGAGGATCACTCTCGCTTGGAGATAATTAACTGCGTTGTGTTCCTCGTGTATCCCCTTCGCGTCCATCGTAATCCAGTCAACGGCTGACGCGAGCTCGCGTCTACCAGCGAATGCGCTATTTATTATCGAGAACGATGATTTTTAGTTTTCTCTTTCGCAGCGAGAGATCTCCGATCATTTTTACGCGCGAGACCGACGGCCTTTGCGCGCGGTTTCATTAAAGAGGGAAACGTGGAAACGGCTGCGACGGTATCTCGTTAGCGCGATCTCGAGCGACCGAACGTAATTTCATTGCGCTATTTACAAAACAAGCTGCACAGCTCCGTTACTAGTTTCTCAAAGAGAGGTCGATTCAACGTTCCGAGATTCGGGAGCCACGTACCTCTGGAATTACCGCCGCCATTCATTCACGATTACTCTCCTCTCGCGTGAGAATAATTTTTATCAAGACCCGAGTAGCTTAGTCGTAGCGGACACGCGAGCAATGGAAGATTACGTTGGCGTCGTTCTCTCGGGTTCTCATATCGTAGGAAAGTCGAGAGCCTTCCCTTCCGCTGCGAGATAAACGCCGGAAAACCGGCGCGACACGGCGACGACGTAAGCGGATTATACGCGCCGGACGGGACGCGCGCGTGCCGCGCCGGGAGGAAATTCGCGCGGAATTTCGCCACCACGTGCCACCGCGACGCGTTTGCATGGGAAACGCGTGCTCCACGTTCGTAATTCGCATAATAAATTGCGTAACGAGTCGCGCCGAGTTTCCCACGAGTGTCGCACTCGGGGAAGCTGCGCTCTCACCGATCATCGCGCGATTATGGGAGAACGAGCGGAATGCTGAACGAAGCCGAACGAAATTGCCGGAACATCGCTGCAAGCTGTCGCCGCACGTAAAATTAGACGTAGAATTAGTAAACTATGCGCTCCATCAAGAAGAAGCGCTGATCAATGCTCCTCCTGCCTCCTGAAGAAGGAATTCTCCTATCAGAAATTGCCTGCGAAAGCCATTGCGCTTGATACTCTGCAAATTAATCGGTATTCCTACCGGCATCGAGACATTGAAAAACAAACGTGATAATTAACACATAGATTAAGATACCTTAAAATTCGTTTGTCTATTCGAAGGCGCGTTCTCGCTACTCGATCGTCAGCGGCAACCGAGAAGAGACCGAATCGCGATCGGCTCTCAGTCCTTCGGAAAAAAATATTCTAAAGAGAACGACGCCACCGCTCGCGGTTCAGCCGGCAGACGTGGAAGAGTTTAAGTGGACGTCCGTCTCAGGGACGTCTGGGGAGAGATCCTCTAGATGGTGGGTATTTCTCAGGATTTCCTTTAATGCATGGAGCGGATCCCCCYCCCYCCCCCCCCCCCCCSYCCCCCGCCAATGATCTGATCATCAAAGAACGAGCGTGGCGCGGAATATCAACGCGTCTCTATGTCAATTGAGCACGTGACCGCCGCAATCTCGGAGGACGAGTCCCTCCCTTTTGTCCATGTTCCATCAGCTATGCTCTTAACGATTCGACGGACGAAATATGCATGCCTTTTATTCCCCGCGACCGGCCTCAATCGGAGATCAAGACGAACGAAACAGAGCCATTCAGAAATGTATCCTTCACAGATGTTTGTTACGCGTTCTTCCCGGCCTCTCGCGTCCGGTGAAACGAGTAAGTTTTGCTCTCCTTTCGTCTCGCGTGCGACGAATCGAACCTGTCTTTAAAGACAAGGCCGAGTCAGATCCTGGGACTCTCCTATTTCAAATGTGTAATTGTGTAAACATACGTGTGTGTATACGTGCGCCTCGCAAGCAACAAAAAGGTCGTTTCAGAGGTCGTTGTTTTCTTTCATTCCTCATTCTTGTTTCGCAAGTCTCACGAAAAAGAGCAAAGGAAACAAACAGATTCCCGACTCTTCTTTTCTTCTTCTTCTTCTTCCTCTTATTATAGGACCATGTCCTGTATTTTGTTCCTCCCATGGTGTTGATGTCCAACTTTCGCAACAACGTGTTGGAGGCCGCCCAGATCGCCTGACGGTGTTTGGTTTCCCATTTTTTGCAATTTTTGCAAGCCGGTTATCATCCATCCCGCTCACATTCGTATCTCAGATTCGGCTCGTGAGGAATAATTCATTTCTCGCGGTCTCGGATCGCTCAAGTGCGATCGCGTATGCCGACTTTGCACGTAACGCCAGTTTGAGCGGAGAGTCGTAACAGCGATTTTGCTAAATAGGCACACAGCTCCCTTGACCGAGATCCCCTTGAAGACATCCGAGACTGACAGTTTAAATTATAGCGACGCGCATGTCGCTGAGCAAGCGCTTAAGTCTAAATACATTTCGTCCAATGATGATGAAATCGAACGCAAATAGATTTTGGAATACGATGGAGAAATTGTTCAGCCTCTCCCGCCAGGCGTTTTAATTACAAGATCTCCCGATATGCTCACGAGTTAATTCTTGCCGAGCGGAAGTTTAATCCGCTCGCCCGGTGGAAGCCCATTTTCCACACAGACTTGCAGTTTTTCGGGGAGTTAAATGGAAAATAAATTCACGGAGATTATTATCCGCTTTACTTATTCACGCTAGCGCTACATCGCTACATCACTACATTGTTCTGCGTTTATCACATTTTCCATCTTCCTCTCTCTCTCTCTCTCTCTCTCTCTCTCTCTCTCTCTCTCTCTCTCTTTCTTTCTCTATCAGTCTCGTCTCATGTTATTATAAATTAATCAACAATTTCATATATACATATATATATATATATATATATGTATACGCAACAATGACAATGCCGATTATTTTCAACGCGAAAGTTTCGCAAGTTTCACGCCTGCCGATTCGACTGGCAGAATATTTATGGAACTTCCTACGACAGCGGCGTTGGCTAATTAGTATTAGCGGTCGAAATTCGTCTACTGGCGCGCGCGTACAGTCGAGCGCATTGATGCAGCTCCGTCAGAGAGAATCTCGCGCGAACCTCGCCGATACGTTTCCGAATCCCGAGCTCCTCCGCGTCATCCGCGAGGACAAAGGTCTCGCCATGAGCGCGATCAGACGAGAGGCTCCATTTCTGCGGCGGTACGCGAGCGTCCAGCATCGTTTCGCGGTATCCTTATACGGCGGAGCATCCTTATGGCATCGGCATAGGTGGGTCGTTCCCACCTTAGACCCACAAAGGGGCACATGACACATCGACTGGGCGCGGGTATGACACATTGGCCGGCTACCTGTGTGCTGCTGCGCACGTGCGCGCGCAGCTTGCGTATTATGATATGGCTAATTGCGATGCAACCTACGAAAGCCGGCGACCGCTACGAGGAAACCTCGCGTTTCCTTCACAGAAAGCGACTAAGCGATATTAAGCGTCGCGGGTCCCCACCTTTCACCGAAAGCCGGAGCCATCGTTCCGGAGCCATTGGTCGGGCTGACTTCACGGCTAAAAATAAGGTGTCCTATTATCCTTGCGTTGGAGAACGCGATCCTTGAGAGGCCAGTGACGTGCACCTTCGTGCATTGCTGAGTATGTATGTTGGGACGGCCTACTTTCGGATATTCATTTGATGCTCGTGGCTCCAAAGCGCTGCCTGCCTATCGCATATTCGTTCAGATGGATTGATCTTAGATTTATCTGGAAATATCATTATGTTCGTTGAAGGTTCGTTTCTCAATTTAGCGTTACCGTAGACGGCGAGATGCTTCTATTCGTTGATATTCGAGAAGGCGCCTTTTGTGGTGAGAGTCAGATTTGAATTTGAGTCAAGTTTTAATTTGTGAAAATTTATTTAAAATGAAGGAAAGTAGGATGCATTTTCCTCATTGCTTTGCGGTTTGTTTCGATACTTCGGTTCCCGATGTTGCATATGTACAATGGACAAAGGCACAGCCGGTATTTAGCCAACCCACGTTCATTGTTCTCCTTTCTTGTTTTCCTTCCGCCTCTTCATCGCGTGGGCTCGAAGGAAGCTGACAAAAGCGAAGAAGAAATAAGCGACGAAATATATCTTCGCGAGAATGGTCAACACAAAGAGCTATCTTGTATGCTGCCCGGATGCGTAGTGAGGATGCGCCGACGAGATCACAGAATCCAACAGAAAATGCCCTCCGACACGAGGTCACGCTGCCAATTCTCCGCAGAGTATCACGCGCGGAGAATCGCGCCAGCGCGCAATTCCGAGGACTTGGATGACTTCTTTCGAATGCCAAGAGTTCAGGGAATTTTCGCGTGGAATACAAGTTCGAAAATTACAAGCCTCTCCGAAGATGGCACTACTTCCGGCAAGAGCGGGCCAAGCCAAGATTGATTCGCTCTGTCTTCTACGTACATCAGACAAAATATTCGCGCGCGAGAATCACGCGCAAAGTTGGCAAAGTAGGTCGACGCTTCGGCGTCGTTACGACGAGTCAACTTCTGCCTCCTCGCCGTTGGCGAGTTTCAGCCTTCCGTAAGCGGTGACCCCATCTATGCAGACCCTATCTATGCAGACCCGGTTCCGATTGGTCCCAGCAAAGTTTGCTTCGACAGGGCACGCGGACTATTACTCATGATAAAGACTCCGGTATCCGGATTACTGCGTACGTGCACTTGTTCCGCCGGAAACATGATGGAAAACAATGCTGAAGATCGCCTAACGAGGCGATTGCGAGGTAAATGATCGAAGATAGAGATCTTATGACGAGTCAACGCAACGCGATGATCGTCCTTTCACTCTCGATCGCGCCGCAATTTGTCGAATGCGCAAATCGCGATGATTATTAATTGCGTTTCGAAATCAATAATTTCATCATTCGGTTGAACTTTGTCTCGTTTGATTGCGAGCATGCGACGGAAACGAAAGCATCGTACTGATTACGATATTGCGACATTCTCGCGGGGATTTATCATCTACGAGCTTTTTAAATCCGCCTGGCTGCGTAGAATTAGATGCACAAAGAGGCACTCGCACATTTGTCGCAAACATGCGATCAGTTTACGCAACAATTTACTCGTTACTCGAAAGTATTACTTGAAAAATACTTCGCAGCTGCAAAAGGGGGATTGAAAACGAAGACTCTTCATTTGAGATAAACTGTGACATCTAAAACTTGCGCGCTGCATTCCGTTACATATAATATATCGCGTATGATAACAAAAGTGTTATGAAATACTGCCCCGCGAAGAGCTCTCGCAATTCTCGGCAAGTGATTAAATGATTTTATTTCTCACTTTTATTTCTACTTGATTTTATTTTTTCTCGTCTAGCGTGTACTTTTGTTGCCAAATCGAACCACGATCGAATCGCGTCTTGCTTTAACCATCCTGCATAGTATTGGAATAAAAATCGATATCTCTATGAAGGTGTATCGACAATCGATTTCGCGTATTACGCATAATACATCTCAATTTGTCCGTTTTGTCGAAGAAGACCGTATCGGAGAACTCTTTCGGCGCATCGTTTGCCGATCATGATAAAACGAGATTTAAACATCATCGGATTTTAATTAAGGCTTTTGTTCAGCTACATCGATTTATCCGGACTATCGGATGCGACTCGCGTCCGTTTCGCATCTGGCAGTCATGGCTGAGATATTCGAATTCGTTAAAACGTTCTTTGCATTACGCCATTAAGAATAACATCGTCCATGTTTCAATGCCAGGACATTAAATTCGCGCCCTTATCGGGATTTATCATCAAAAGTTGCCATCGCGAGTGCTAATTAAGGTCACGCGACACAAAAATGCCGCCATAATTCCCGGTGATCGATCGTTGCTAATCGATAACCATTCATTGACGTTATTCGATTGATAGCCATCCAGGAACGAGAGCATCGGACCTAACGAGCGCGAGCGCGCATGGTCATCGAATATTAATTAGCGATCGAGTGCAAAAAATCTATTCCGCGAGAAGTGAACGACGAGGAGAAACGACGAAAAGATTCCTTCTGCCTCTTCTGCATTTCTTGTTCTCTTTCTTTTTCCTTTTCATTCGATACTCGGTTTTGAGCTACTCTGCGATTGCCTTCGGGAAGGTTCCTTCGCGAGAATTCATCCTCATTCTTTTACGAACGCACATACCGTGTCGGCAATGCTCTGCAGAACGAAAGCGAAAGCCAGCGACGAGGACGGCGGTTTTCATTATTTTTAGCGTTCGCTTCATAGTTCTCACGCGTATTAATTTTGCCTCGTTTTACCTCGAGGACTTTATCAATGCCATGATTACGTTCGCGATCGTTAACTGACCACGATACGTAACGTTACCGTTCGAAAATGACACTCTTGTCACATCATTGGATCATCCGAATCTGCTCGCAGATCTTTTACGGCGCGATGTCATCGACCAGTCCATCGGCGCGTGCGTTCGCGCTTTTAATTCGAGCCGCGAGAGCAATGTTTTAATTAAAGTTTGATGGCTCGTCGTACTCGGTAATAACGCTTGTTTACAGCGCGATTATTTCGGTTCAAGCGGAGCACGTAGACTCGCGCGACGAGCGCGTACAGGCGCGCTTCGCGCGCGTGGATCAACGAAATTACTTTCCACCGTTGCGGACGATAAATAGTCGCGCGTCACCGACATTTCTCGCGTTATTCATTATTGCGATCTTATTATCCAGTCTTTATGTTCCATTTCGTCCCGCAGCGGGTCGTTTTATCGTGACGTTGCGCGTCCATCGGGAACGGCGTTGCAACGGTCCTCTTCTGTAAAGTTCGCAATTTAGCGAAGGTTCTCCAGCGTTATCATTGTCCAACAATGAAACGAATACGTAAGGCGTTATCGTTGCGATAAGGATTCCAATACGCGGAACGATGTTCCAAAGTAATTTAAAGTAATACTCAAAGGTATACCGGGCGTTCTGCGGAACTGAAGCACAATGGAAATTGGCGCCATCAACATGGCGCTATTTTTATTATATATGAAAATGGCGTGCGTATCTTCTCTGACGAACGTTATTAGCAAATCCTCATTATTAGCAAAAGTAGCGATTCGCGTCGAGTTCTCCGGCTGTCTTTGTAGGAATAGAGACAAGCGATCATGAATGAGGAGAGATACAATTTATGGATCGCATCACCGAAAGTCGGTTCATCTTGAGACAAATGAGTGAGGCTTCGAGGAAATTATCGAGGAATCGATTACCCTCGATTGGTTCGCAAATAGCATATCCAATTGTGAGGAGACGATTTAATCGAGATGTATCGCCTGCCACAAAAACGACAATGATGCGTATTTAGTCGGCGTATTACATCGGAAAGACATCGTCGCGAATCACATCGAAGCGAATCGATTCTCGAGCTTTGACGCGAATCGAGAAGAAGGGGTGAAGGAAAACGACGCCGGGGGCAAGCGGAAAAATCACGGTCTCGCGATTGAATTGCTGCGGAGACTCGCCAATTATCGCGCTCGGTACCAATTTTATCTCCGTTCCACTCGCATGCGCAAACGTCTCGTGCCTGAATGAAAAAGAAGAAAAGAAAAAGAAGAAAGACGAATAAAATAAATAAACAAATGGAAAAGGAACGCGAGATCGCACACACCTGGATCCTTCGTCGGGAGAAATCTAATCATTCTCGAGACGGAGATAGGCCTCGCCGCCGTAAATAATATCCCCATCGCTTTCTTTTTTCCTTCTTTCCTCCCTATCTTTGTGTAATTTTCATGGAGATCCGACTGAAAAAGAAATATCGTCTGGAAGGGGACCCCGTTTCAAGTGGTATCGGTTAATTAATCCGCTGCTAGCCTCCGCTCGTGATCGTG
This sequence comes from Eciton burchellii, assembly GCA_020341155.1. Taxonomy (NCBI): domain Eukaryota; kingdom Metazoa; phylum Arthropoda; class Insecta; order Hymenoptera; family Formicidae; genus Eciton; species Eciton burchellii. Next base: position 1,241,956 of record JAHMML010000028.1, on the reverse strand, counting down.
CCCTTAAAATTCGCAATTAGCCCGAATTCTTTCAGCACGAGGCATTCGCTTCAGAAACCTAAACTTTTTAGGGATCACCTGGGATGGGAACGGTCTCGGCACGCGGCGGAATGTTAAACGCATCACGGACGAATGTGTACATGCGCGATACGAGTCGGCGTCGAATCGATAAATAGTTAAAATCGCAGGCATCGCTATCGGCGGAATCTGGACGCACGCTGTCGAACACTCTGTTTTATTAATTTGCCAAGGAGAATTTTCTAAATAAGCGCGGCTCTCGGATACCCGCACGCCGCGGACGGAAGGAGAGAGAAAAAAAGGGTAAATTAGGAAATCTGATTTATCTGATCGCCGACTCATTAATCACGCGGAAACGTTTGTCTGACCAGACATGTCTTGTTCCACTGGCTGCGATTTTCTTGAATATTATTGATACAACGTCGGCGTTTTTCGTGGCGATTCGTAGCATCCTCTCCCGAAATCCTTAAATCTGCGTTGAAACGTGCGAGTTTGCAGAGAAAAAATTTATTGCCGACGAGAGACGGTCCCCGCGTGCGCTCTCGCGACGCAAACGGATCCGGAATCGGGACGATAGCATTGATTCCCGCATGTATCGAACGTAGCGCCGTCAAACAGTGTCAATACGCGTACCGTTACATTAATCATCCAGGCAGCAGCACCATTTTGAATTCAATCCCAAAGCGGATTCCCATCTGGCGATCGGCCAACATGTGCACGAAGCTTCTCCGCCTGTCGCGCCACGTTTTGGAAAGTAAACGCCCGATGTTGTTATCCCCGTGTCCCCTTTGTTTCTCTTCGTTTTTCTCTCGCTTTCGCGAGATTTTCTTCGATCCGCGTTTGTACGGATTTATTTTCCATCGAGGGCAAATTGTGCGCAATAATTTCCAAGAGAATTCCAAGGGCGCACGAAAGTGGCGCTAACGATGACAACGAGAGTGGAAAGTAAGAAGCGGCAAGTTTTCTTCGGGATACCGAAGGGAAAGCGTCCACCTGATCGCCAAGAATGATATTTATCACGTTGGGTTTGCCAACAGCTACGCTCAGAGCAGACGTTTCTCCGAATTCGCGCGCCCTTAACGAGATTATCTGAAAGTTTTTCGACGATGATATTCCGTGATGTGCTGGAAGAACAAGCCCGTCAAGGTGTTGCTGCGCCCGCAAGTCTCTGGTCGCGGAAAACGCGAGGGGACGTCTGAATATTCAAGTCTGGCCGTTAATCAGCGTGATATCAAGCCGCGCTTTACCGCATTCCCGGGGGTGCGGGGCTAAGTTATTAATCCGATGCAATTGGAATCTGACGGTGGCGATGCACGATATGCATTCGTAAGTTCCTCCGATGAGAATACTGACATCAAGAATACCATCGGAGACTTGGTATTCTTTTCCCTTTTCTTTTTTTCACCCGATGCCGCTGATACAGCATTCTTTCCTCAGGAACAACGCTCGGCAACTGCGTATGCAGCTGCACTGTCGCGCTTCTTTCACTGTCACGTCACGCGGATGCGATGAAAATGATTAATTGACGTGCAAGATGGTGCGGCTGGTGCGGATGGTGCAGACATTAGCGGTGTGTCGATGAACGTAATGAAACTTCGGAAATCGGACGCCCTCGTTAATGAATAAAAATCAATACTGCGATCGCTCATCTCTTTGTTCTATCTCGCTTCTATTTGTTCTTCACGCCATTATTATTAGCGGAATCGACTTAACGTTTACGATTGCGGCTCACTCCTGTCAGTCATTCCGCTTTAAACGGCCTTTAATGTCGACCGACATCGAGTAGGTCTATCGGTGCGCTCTATAATGGTATTACGTCATTTTAATGTTATGTTTGAGCACATAATCATCCTCATGTTCCCAGGCATCCAATCGACAGGGTAGGCGAGAGAGTTCCTCATCCGATCTCCGAACGAAAATCAGGACATCTTCAACGTTTTCGCCAGGACCGAGTGTCAAAGCGCTACGTTCTTTCGCGCCGTCTCTCGCGCGACAGTGATCGATACTTCCGTCCCGGTTTCTTTTCTTGTTTACGAGATTCTCAAACTGCCGAGAACGCGATAAATGATGCACCGCGGCGCGTGCAGTCTCGTATACTTGCGCGTTATTTTTCCGGAAACTAGATTACCCGAACGAGGAACAACGAGGAATCACCGTGACGTTCCCAGGGCGGGAACAAACCATCAGGATCGATATAGGATAATATCCACATTGCAATTTTGATCTCGGAGCGATCCCTTGGACCATTCTTCGCTATATCCCGGCCTGAATTTTAAGAGCTCGGATCAACATCTAAATTTCAATTCGAATTCGCGATGCGAAGGGGCCAGCCTTCCATCCAAGAGAAGGAACACCCTCTTTGGCGCGAGGAATAACGAAGGGAGGGACTCTCGTAGAAGCTCGCCCTAATAGCGGCAAAGATCCAGAAAGACGGATATCCGGCATGGGTATTTCATGTGCATCGGGCGACATCGATCGCGGCATCGCGAGATTCGGCGAGCGATGCTCATTTGAGGATCTCCCTTCTGTGTCTATTGCAGTCTCTATTTCTCTCTCTCTCTCTCTCTCTCTCTCTTTCTTTCTCTCTATCTCCATCCCTCTCGACGAAGGCGAGGGCTACCCTCCCTTCGAACGGAATTATTTCCATTACGGGAAAGCACAGTCGGCGCACGAGTCAATTCGATCAAAATGAGATCCCGACAGGACGAAAGCGATACTCTAGAGTCGTAACGTCCCCGCATTGTGCCGCGAGAGGGTATATTCCGCAACGACCGAGTGCTTAGGGTTGGACGGCGTTATCGTGCGAGCTTTGGCGGAATTATTGCCGCTGAGACCGGCAATGGTATCACGCCGCGTGCGTCTATGTGCATGGCTGCGTGTGATCGATACGCCGAACTTGGACTACGACTGTGAGATAATATTCGTCGAAATCGGAGAAAGAAGACGGGCGAACATCGAAGAACTGCGCCGGTAGAATAACGAGCATCGATTTCAAAGAAATATGTTGAACGGAGATCCCAATCTCGCGGTGGGAGAGTTTCGCGTAACGCGCAACATTACGGATCCTCTTAATGAAACATTTCTACGTAGGAAACGTTACACTGTTGGAAATATCGTCAATTATTATCACGATGAGCTTCCGGCCTCTCGAAAATATCGTTCCGAGTCCATTTTCGGCCACGCCACGTGATTAAATCCCGTTCGCATGAATTTACGAGCGTTACGCATCGTGAGGGCGGATTGATCGATTAACGACAGCCGAGAACGCGATCCTGTCGGCCTATCCTGAAAAAGAAAACTTGTCGCACGTATCCTTCTTCCATCCGGGGCGCCGTCGACGAGAAAAAACTGCTTTCGCTGCACTCTGCCAGACTGGTCCTCGATTACCGCAAGCGGAGGGAGTCGCGGACAGTGACAAATATCACCTAAGAGAAAAGCGAACGGCGCAACGCAGAATTCCTAGACGCATTTTCGGCCAAGACGAGCCAGACGACGCACTGGAGTTAGGGCGAAAGGGCGTAGGGGAGACGAATCGGCTCAACCGCCCCGGATTACACAGCGAGATGAAGCCGGATTAGGGAGAGAAGGAGGACGGGAGAGGAGGAGAAGATAGGCGGGACGCGACCGAGAAATCACCTGCTACCAAACTAAATTTTCCGAAAGCGAAACAATTCCACGGATCCGGCCAATCTCGTCCGCGCGAGTAGCCGTAAACTGCGATGAACTATCGCGTTCAAGGATGGATGCGCGTGCTTGCGGGAGGAAAAAGGCGGGCGATTTTTCAAAATGGATACGGACGGAAGTTCGCTCTCGATGGGAAGGATGAAAAAACCAGCCGGGAGAACCGCGATGTCGGATTACATCGGTGAGTCGTCTATTAAGTCGTCGTTCACTTTGACACGATTGCGATTGCATCGAGAAGTGAAGTTTCAGATCGAACGCTTTGAGGGATGAATTATCATCACAAAACACGCAAGAGTGTCAAAGTAAACTGCTCTTACCGACCTGACATCGTCAAAGTCGGTAGAACTCGAAGCATCGGATACAGGAAAATTATACGCAAATTGTGCGATTTTAATGGCATATTTGTAAATGGATCGACATCGCGAGGTATGCATCCCTTTCAGAGTTAGCGTCATTTGTAATTGCTTGACTGATCGCCGCCGGATGTCGCCGCATTACGAATAATCGAAAGCGCGCGTGCCGCGTTTTGCTCGCTTGTTTGATTTTACGCTTCGTTCATCGAAACCATGCCGCGCGTTGAATCGATTTCTTCAAAAATACCAAAGCCAAACGCTCACGGTTTTCACGTTATTTTGAGACCTGAAATGCAGCGTGACGATGTCAATTACAATTGCCTTAAGCAAGAATAAGCCGCGGAAGCGCACGGGATAAAATAAACGTGAACGTTCGCCTTGTCGTTTCGGCAATCAAATTGACTTCGTCCCAAGAAAAACACGCTCCGCACCAAGATCGTTCGATTAGACTGGTTCCTGAAATACGATATTAAGCGGCCCCGTTTTGCCCGCTAATTTTGCCGAATTTTGCCGGAATTGCCGAGAACGTAATTTGTTCGAGAAGACAATTCCGTTTAATCCGTCGTAATAAACGTAGATATCGATTCTTCTGCGCGGGAAAGATTGCGACAGATTGCGCTTACATCAGAACGCACATTCTCGCGTGCTTTCTCAATTAAAGTCGAAGAGCGCAACGAAAATCGAAAATTCGCTGATCATCGCGCATCGGTCATCGAAGCTTCGCTTCTTCACGAATGTCCTCGCAATCCGATCGATCGATCGCTTCTCTTCATCTCCGCTAATCATCGATCCAACTGTCTTTAATTGAAGCAGACTTCAATGCCGTCGAAACTCCATCGAGATTCCATCAAATGCTATAATATTTTCAGGAAGTAACTTGACAGCGATCGATCACGGCTTTCGATCCGTGCTCGATAATCGCTCCGGCGACGTCCGATCGCGCGTGATGTACAATGAGCATATTCCCCGCGCAAAAAAGGGGGAGAAAAAGAGAAAAAGGAACGCGAGGGAAACCGACGACGAAGTAGCTTTCACGCGCGTCTTTCATGCGCCGTCCTTCGGCCGCGTTTCCGATTACAGGCACGTCCTATCGCGGAAATATAGGAATCGATCGCCGGATAAGGAATCGTTCCGAACGGATCCCTTCCCCTCCCCCACCCTCTACCTCCGCGGTGCTTGTTGCGCCGTTGCGGGAGTTTTTTGGTGGACTGCTTTCCGGCCAATTCCTCTAACGACGTTCTCGGCTATCCCGCGGTTTCATCGGGCGGCCGATCTCCCGCCTGGTTTCCGCCTGGTGCCTACATCGATTAACCTCGGAATTGAATTGCCGCGACGGCGAAATTAAGAGAATCGAAAGCGGCGGAGGAAGAGAGCGAGCGAGCGAGCGAGATGGAGAGAGAGAAAGAGAGAGAAGAGCGGCGCCCGATAAGGAGGCGGAACATTTAACGAAACATTCTCGGAGATATTATCGGTCCGGTCCTAGCACGTGCCCTCCCCTTCCCCCGGAATTGCACCGCGCGAGATTTTGCTGGTGGTCATAAACTTAATTTTTACCTTTATGACCGACAAAGGTAAAACCTTTCGGAGTGCGCGGAATGCGCGTTACTCGTTTCCGGACAAGATTCATTTGCCATTTTTAACGATCGTTTCGCGAAGGGATCGACGCGAAAAGATTAAAATTTTGCCCCCGCGCGATTTATTTCTGCGAACCCCGCGAGCGAATATCTTCTGCTTATGGAAGATGTAAAGAAAATGCGTGTTGGAGAGAGCGCTGGCATAATTCTCGTAGTTTCGGCATTCGTGGCTTCAAATTATTGATTAAAATACGATTAAACTGTATCGATACGATGCACGGAAGTTCTCGCCACATTTTCATTTTCATGGAAGGCATAGTACTTTTTTATAATAAATAAATATGAACGCACGAACATCAGCTGTCGTGGTCGTGGAATAGTGAAGAAAGTGACTATGCAGCAAATTTCGTGTTATGTTACCGAAGACCGACTGCGGACGCATTCTTGATCAAGATTGCATCTTGAAGCCCGATATTAAAAGTGAATGATCGTACACGTTGTAATCATCGGCTACAATTATTAAATTAAGTATATATTTTAAAGAACTGCATACAGAAAGTTACTAATTTTCAGCTTTCATTGTTTGCATCGCCGTTGTAAATCACATGTTCGGTTTCTCTCGTCGTAAATACATAAAGAAAACATCAGCTTGCTTCAACGAGCTTGGCCCGCTGTCCACGTGATTTCTCCCGAGAAAGATTAATTTTCCGGAGAAAAGAGGAAAAGAAAACAGGGAAACTAAAAAAAGAAGAGCAGCAAAAAGCCAATGTAGCTACAGCTATCGAAGCTTGGAGCGCTATTAATTTCGCGAAATACCGCTTTAATATGTTTAGCATAATCGCAAGACCTGCATATTTGATCTCCCGTAATTTCTTCAGCCCTTTAAACAACGAAACCTATAAGAATCCGCCGATTGTCTGCCAATAATCAAAATTGCATTCGGAGAAGCGTTCTTTTTCAATTCCCCTTCGTTACTTCATCAATTATCACTGTCGTTTCGGTTAGCTTGCATAGTTCACGTATTCCGCGATATTCAGCATTTCGGATTCCGAAGAATGAGATAGAGCCTCTTCCGAGGAAGGCTCTTTTGTCACGTGATATATAGCGACAGCGATAGCGGTTACTTGGCTGCGCGGCGTGTTCATCTGCAACACGCTTCATTGTTACGGCGCGTTGTTACGAGCCAATTATTTATTGTCCTTGCTCGATGGTCTTGCTCGGAACGTTGCGCGTTGATTGCTGACAATACATAAATTATCTCTCGCGCGAGCTAGCGACGAATCGAAGCAATCGGAGCAGTCGAGAGAACCAGGTTGATCGAATTATCGGCTAACAGGAAATTAATATTTTTACCCCAACTGCAAGGAATCCGATGCGAGTCAGTGCAATTTGAACTACCTTCTCACCACTCGATGCCCGTCCAATCGACAGCAATGCGTGACAAGGCGCTGCAAAATCAAAACGCGCCGGCGTATTATGGAGCTCTGCTAATGTAAACGGCAGCCAGCAAAGCCGCGTTTACCGTGCGTTTCGTGTAGAATGTAGAAATATTTATCCGGGCAAGATGCGCGCGATAAACGCGATACAACAACCTCCCCTCTTTGAGAGTATGCTCGTCGAATTTCATAAACGCGCGCGCTGCGTTACGTTGTCGAAGTATGCGAAACGCAGGTATGTCGAATGCACGCATCCAGTTACGATGTTACTTCAATATCGCCGGAGATATTACTCGCCGGCATCTGGTATTAAATTCTTTGCGTCTCTCTTTTCGGTTAGCAGTGAAATGCACGCGATAGAAATTATGCACGTGGGATCTCGCGGAGCGCGCTTCGCGCGAGTTATTAACGAGTGTGACAAGCATATGACTGTGTAAAGGGAGTAAAGCAAAGATAGAAGATCGATACGAGTCTTTGCAAGATCGATGCAAGATCAGACCGAAGATCGGAACGCGATCGAACGCGATGCACTCGCTTTCGTTTCGATAATGTCGCCACGTGACCGGAGATTTATAAACATTGGCAGCGGTGACTTTATTATCTAGCTAGTGGTCTCTGTTATTTTACATGGCGCGACCACGCAAATCCCCCGAGATTATTGGATTGCGGAAATTCCGATCGAGAAGGGGCAAAAAGCGCAGCCGCGCACGTACTTAAGCCGTGATAAAAATGATTTTACACCCTCGGCGTTAATCGCGTAGCGCGAGACCAATTCATTATTATCAGCCGTGTTTACTCGCGTGCTTACAAGCGGCAGGGGGATAATAACGCGCGAGATGAAATACAGTCTGCCCGTCTGCGATGGGCGACAATTCGAAATTGAACCGGCACCCCCTGCCGGCGAGGAACGCGGACAGAACCCCCATGAAATCAAACTGGAACGCAGGAACGTCTGATATTTCCGATCCCGCGTAAAAGCGGACGCGCCTATGCACGCTTTTCAACAACACGAGCGCCTATTTTAGGGAGGAAAGATAACGTCGCAACAAACGTTTGTTGTTGTTTTCGAGCGCATCCCGATGGCGGAAAAGCGAGCAAAGGCTTGGATCTTCGCTGCGCTAACTCGTTATCGCAAATATTTGCCCGAGCGATTTTCCACAGCGCAAAAATCCGCGGGCTGGAGGACGAGGAAGAAAAAAGAAAGAGGATACCGAAAAAAGCGGGCGAACGGCACGATTGCGCGCGCGTGTAAAAAAGAGAGAGAGAGAGAGAGAGAGAGAGAGAGCAGGACAATCCCCGTGCGATTTTTCTTCCAATCCCCGCCGTGTCGTCCGTCAGACGCGGACTGCATTCGGGCCGCGCCTTGTTACGTAATGAACTAATTGGCACGACGCGCGAACTCAAGCGCGACGGTTTAATTAGGGATGCCGCCGGATGAGCGGATGCGGATGTGTAGATGGAGTACCAACCTTTAGGAAGGACGCTGACGACGCTGTCACGTGATCCCGGGACTCCGGCCGTGCCTCTCCGACGCTTTCCCGGAGCGCAGTGGAGGATGCGATGACCATGAAATCGCGGAAGAACTCGCGCTGAACTCGCGAATTATCGCGGAATCAGCCGTCGATCGGCAGGTCGACCCGATAGATTCGCATCGCTTCGAAGCCACTCGGATAGTCGGACAGTTACATCGCACCGGGGACACGTGAGTTCGTGTCTCGACTTCCGATCACTCGAAGATCAATCACAGTTCACTCGCAACAATGGGTCGTCGATAATTGTCGGCGCCCTTGTCCGTTACTGTCTCGGTCACGTTGCGGAGAAACTTGGCGAGGGACGCGATCGAGTGTCACGTGTCACGTGACCCGGTCGATTGATTGATCGATGACGCTCTGATCGGACTCTCCTCCGTTCTCTCGCCGACGACGGTTTTCACCCCCGATCGCGCGCGACTGCCGCGAGTTCGCACCGCGTTCTCGCACTGACTTCCGCGGGACGTCGAGGGTCGTCGGGGATGTCCATTCGGGGGAGCGGACGCATGGGAATCACGTGGTTTCGGACATTCCCCGAGAAATAGGACGACACTCCGACGACGCGTGCCCCCCCGGGGAAGCCTACGAGAATGTTTTCGACCAGACTGACTGTGGCAGAGCAACCGCGTGGCAAAGCCTGATACGGGCTGGCACGCTCGCCCCCACCAACCGGCCGACCGTCTCGAGCTACCCCCCAGCCACCGCCAACGGCAACCCTTCGCTCACTCCAACGCGAGCACTCGTCCTTATCGCCCTTCGATGCCTTAAAGTTGCCGGCCGTAAACGGAACCCTCAGGGGAACGGACAGCAGCGAGGGAATCTCCCTCAACCCCTTAATGCTTTGTCCTCCCCCGTGGCGGAATATCGGAAAATCTCATGAATCTTCAAATTTTCGCGTTATTGATTTCGGTCGCACGAACGAGGTCGAATAATGCTGCTTGAAAAAAATTAAATTTCGAAATCAAGACGCTGTACGTAAACGCGCATCTCATCGCACGCACGTTTTCAAAAGTGCCGAGTATCGCCGAGATCTTTCTCTAAATCGTTAACGCTCTTGTTACTTCAGAGGAGAAGAGGAAATCGCGTTATGTATTTATATATACACACACACAGACACACATACACACGATGCCATATATATATATATATATATATATATATATATATATATATCTTTTATATATATATATATATATATCACAGGATTAATTAAAATAAGTGCATGATAACCGAGATTAATCGAGAGTGGATGCCCGCTTGCGAGAATCCCTCGAGCAGTTTCTTGAATTTGCTTATAACGGAAAAAGCGGTTCTTGCACCCAGACGTTCAATTAAACTTTTTGTTCGCCGCTAGGATTTCTATGCTTAAAACAGTCGCGACGCTTTTATAGGAGGGCGCAGAAATTCGCGCAGTCTTTTCTTCTTCGCTCATAATAGCACCAACTATTATACTTTTCCAACTTCAAGCGCGCGTAATTGCATTACGACGCATAATGGTACAGAAGAATACGATATCGAGCCATTCTCGACAGTCGAGAACCTGCGAGATTGCACATACATATCGCGGTGTGTGTATAAATGTCAAGTCTTTCGTTGTTTCCTATTTTGCTTTTATGTCTTTTATATTTTATTTACATTTATAACATACGGAGCATAATTGCCGTATCAAATCACATAATAACGCTTCAGTAATTCCGACGTCGATTCTTCCTCAACGTTGCGCATCGATGACAAAGAGTGCGCGATTTAAGGTAATCTTTAAAGCTCACGTAATCAGAAGTCTGAAGAAAAAGAGAGGCTACACGAACTTTTTCGCGCACGTAACTGATAAAATCCACGGAGTTGCCGAAGCTAAATCGCGGATATGCATTCGCTGCCGTCGACGAATGGCCGAAGCACGCGCGCGGGATCAGCTTTGACTACCAACTGCCGTTGCAACGCTGAAGAAACCGGCTCGGAATGTCTAAATGCAGGTTTGGTTTTTGCCAACTTCCACGACGTTACGTTTATTAGCTCGCATGCAATGGTTTTTCCAGGCAAATCTTGTTCGTGACGCGGAAACGAGCGATGATGATTACTTGTATTTTCTCGTCGAACGTTTAACGATAGAATCCAATTGGTCCAAATTATCCTTCCGATTATTACGGACAAGTTATTAAAAATGATGTGCAGAAGTTGCTGATTGTCTACGTTGCACGAACGCTCACGGAATTTTCTTTTATTCCGATCTCCCGCATTATCTAATTAATGATTCTCTCGTGTTCTTTTTTATACAAATTTCATGCTGGAAACAATCCGCGAAGGGATGGTTTTCTGAGTATTTCAGGTATGAATGATAGCCTTGATTAAAAGCGTCCGAGAGAATGGAATGGAATATCACGCGGAAATACGTTCGGCAAACAAACCGCGCATCAAATCAGCACGAGGGTGCGATGAAAGATAAACGGAAGAAACGGGGAAACCGATCAACATCTGCATCTCTTAGATCTTAGATCTTAACTCTCTGCCAATTTGTCAGTATAATTTGATACTCTCTCCGAGGATCTGCCTTTGTAATAAAAATCCCAAAAATCTCACTCCTGCATCTAGCAATTACCGTTACCGCAAGATATCTATTAGGCGATTTATCTTCCACATTTATTTTCAGCCACGACTCGCCACGCAGCGCGATGAAAGCGCGCTACGATTTTTCCAGCAGTGTCCTCCAAAGCAGCGATCCTCCTCCTCAACGGAGGAAATCCATTTCGGCTATCGATTGCACGTCTCTCCCTTTCGGGCATCTATTAAATCGCCGGACCCCTTTTCTCCCCCGGTGCCCCATCGCGTGGAAGTCACGCGGTTAACGCTCTATCACGTCCGCTTCATTCCGGGAGACATTTAGAATGCGCTCGCGTGCCGCGGCGCGGTGAATCACGCTGCAGGCCGGCTGTCTGATACCATAACGAACCGTCGTAGGCTTCGCGTAAGTTAGCCCCCACGATTCAGCACGAACGGTGAATCTACCCCGACTATTGCTCCTCAAGCTCCTTGTCGACCAAGCGACGACCTCGCGACCTCGACTCTTACGCGCACTCTCGTGCGGGTGCGAACGTCCCTTTGGGAATTATTGGGTTGTCCGAAACGTGGCACTTCCGATGAAACTCTTCAGCCTCTAACACCGCCGTGCCGATCAATCGAATGATCCGATTGCGTCCGGAGAGACGCATCTTGAAGAAGGTCTTGAAGGAGAGGAGATATTCTGGAAGGCCATTTTGTAGGATGCTGTACTTTTCGCCGAGACGAACGTTCCATCTAGTTGTCCATCTCGCCCTTTAATCTATTTAATGTCGTTAATGCAGCCATTACTCCGGCAGCTGCAGTTGCGCGCCTGCCTTTTTTCCGCTTGGAACTTTCGCATCGTCGGTCGGGCGAGGCTTTAATTTTCGCGAGAGGGTGCGGAGAGGCAAGGCAGGCTCTACTCTTTTGATCCCGCGATCAATAGAAAAATACTTTTCGCGTTCGGCTGATTCAATTATCGTAAACTCGACGGGAAGTATCGACGTGATTCGCGCGGATCGATTCGAGTGAGCGGCACGAATCCACAAGTTCCCCTCTTTCCTCCTCACTTTTTTTCTCCTGACTTGTAGCTGTCGATTGCTCGCGCCGATCGAATTCCTCGGATCCCTACCTCGTTAGAGACCAGGCCTCGTTAATTCGCAAATTGGCACTTTTCGGGCATCCGTTGAATTATTCACGAAAAAATCATTCCAACTTTGCTGACACTTTCCCGATGGGACTTGGTCTCGATGCACCGTGACCCAGGTATACCGTGAGTGCAGTCAGCGCGCTAATTGCTGCTCCTTTAGATGCTCGGACCAATACGAGTGAAGGTTTTAACGAGTTATTCTCGTCACGTCCCCGTTTTGCAGGCTTAAAAGCTGCACGTCACTCAGATGATCCACAAAAACTGAAACAATTGAAACCGAAAACGCGCGTGCACGATGTGTACCTCGCAAAAAGAAACACGATATGATGTGAGAAGCTGAGGAGAGGAATAATCAAATATAAATATCAAAAATGTAGCCGCTCCGCCTTTGAAATCAAATCTTAATCGTATCCATCTCGCCAAAAGATTAACGACCTCTCTGACAAAGCTGTTGCGAAGCTTTCTCGCTTCCAAAAGCGAGCGAGAAAGTATCAAAGTATCGTTACTTGGAAAATATAAGAAGAGCGTTCGTGTCCGGAAGCCTCGCTAGCTTCCCGCGGCTAATTTACATTACTCTTCATGTGCGACAAACGCGCTTGGCAATATCTGTGGTGGTCGTAATGCAGTAAACGGATGACCGGCTCGGGAGAGACACGCTGTGGACATTAGGGTTGTATTTCATCCGTTGATGTAGTCCGCTCGTGCAATTCAACTTCCCGTACGCAACTTCCGCTCGCGCTTCGCCTGTTTCTATCGACCGCGATATCGATTATATATTCGCGAAACCGTTCATGCCCGCGCGTGTAAATTCTCGCCATTCTCTCGCTCGCATCCTCGATGCTTGATCGATCTTGCACCTTTTACGCGCGCGCATGTGATGTAGCATCGGCAATTAGGACGAACCGAGCAGCGTCGTGGGGAAGGTGGACCTAATTTCCGGCATCGCCAGATCCAGTTCGATCGACCGATAATTTGCGACGTTATGACAGCATTGTTATAAGACAAATGGCTATTTGTTCAGGGTCGACAGATAAGCTGGTAGCTCAAGGCTGAATCGTGCGATATCGTGCGACAAATCGCGGCGCGATTGATCACGGAGAACTTGAGCACCGACAATTAATCGATCAGTGATGGGTGCATTCGCGCTTGGATTAAGGATTCTCGGATGTTTCAATGGAAGCTCGCGAGAGCGCACGTTTCGCATACTCCGTCGTCTTTCATCGACGATGAAGACGCAAAAGGGGACTCTCTCAAGGAGACTCACGGATCGATAAAGTCTTCATCATCAGACATGATCAGCACAAACGTAAACCATAACGCCGTGCTATCGTGATTTCCGGATATCTTACATCGCTCCGCGCATGTAATTCAATTATAAACTCCTCATTATCAGACGCTAACTGTCTCCTTTGACATTACGATGAATGCATCGTAAGGCCTGACGTTTGTTTCAACACATATGATTAAGCAGATAAGTTGACTTTTCTGTAACAAGTTCCTGCTTAATGATGTTAACTATTGAAACTAAACATAATTCTTCTCGTTCTATTTTTTACGTATCGTGTACCTTCCTACTTGTCGCACTACACTTGCACGCTTGTAGCTCATGTTTTTGTTACAAGTTACTTGGAACGATCTCATCGTTAAACAATGGTCGTTAAACGATCGGAGTTAGAACCGTACGCGTCTCGGATATAGGGATCAGCCAACGTGCATCGAATCATTATTCTCTGTCTCCATTTCTCGCTTTGTGCACGACTCGACTTCTTGCTGTTCGCACGCACACTCGGTAGATTAATAGCCTGTCTGTAGCTCTCGAAATTCCAGCAGTTGTGACCACGATAAAAGCGGTTTAAATTGGGTTACAAACCCGATTACACTGCTTAATTTACATTGGGGGCGAAAGGTTAGAAGCTCGAGCGCGCCAATGTCGCATAAAAATGCTGGTAATGTTGAACGTTAAATCCATGCGGCGAATTAAAGGACTCTGCGATTAAGAAAACTCAAGAGCGCTTTATTGAGCGGCTTCCCGTCATCGGCTTATAATCGAGAAAACGCGAATCCTCGAGATATAAGTCGACATACAAGCCAACAGGAGCAACGATGTTGCTCTACTTTGATTAAAACGTCTGCCTTCTTTTGTCTTCCCTCGTAAAAACAATGAGATTCCTGCAGCTGCTCGGTAAATTTATAAAACGTACACGGCAGCTTCGATTGTCGGTAGCATGCAATGAAAGTTCCTTGATCCACGATTCACTTACCTTCTTGTAACGCGTTCTACTGCCTCCTCTCTTTCGGGCCGCGAAGTGTCTCCCGCTGAGCGCAGCGTGCATCCTCGTGTTCTCCAGTTCATCGTCTGCAACGCAGAGCGGTTGGATTAATGATTCGCTTCTTAATAACGATAAATAATCTAAGCTACTCCGCAACATGATTCGGCAACGCTTTCTGCGCGTTTTCTTCACAACTCGCAACGTGCAAACGTAACGCAACGCGAGCGTCTGATCGCGGCGTCGCGGACGGGACGGGAATTTTATTCGTATTAGTATTCGAATGCGGGGTGCTCGCTGTGCGCCCTACGGGAAGTTAATTACGAGCTATCTGACTCAAGGCTGAGGCCTGGCACGAAGGCGAACGCCGCCAGGCCGAGGCGGGTAATTCAGTAGCGCGGCGGTATGATTAAGCGGACGTATCGTAGCGGGTTCGCGGGTCGAATCGTGGCCTACAGATTGAATAGGCTTGATATATGGGTGCAAGGTGTACCCGTCTATTTTTAAGATAAGCCCGCCGCGCACAAACCTGCCGCGAAAACGGGGATCGATTATCGCGCCGGTCGGGGCATGCGAGCTCACCGTTCGAGCCCTTCCCTCGCCAACGGGACCTTCGTCCCGATCGTGGGACGATAATTTCTAAATTAAGCCGCCACCTGACGCACGCGGAGCGTGCCTTCATCCATTTCGGCATTCCCGATGTCATTAACGCTACATCGCTTCCTCGCCGACGACAATGGCGCGGCGTTTCTTAATTGCCGCATTAAAGGGATATTTGCCGCGAATCCCGTCGCCGTCTTGAATTGTTTTTCATTCAAGACCGAGTCGAGCGCGTTGCGTTCGAGCAAATGCCTCTTCTCACAAGTTATTACATATCGCTGCGAATTATATATACATGTGTACGCGCGTGTGTGTGTGTGTGTGTGTGTGTGTAAAATGTTTTTTTATTACATCATATTTGAATCACTGCAATAGAATTTTATAATAAATTGTAATATACTGTCAGCTCTCACATTGCAAGTTGTAATACGTTAAATTCGTATGCTGTGTTGCCCTCGCGAGACAAGTCGAAAGTGTAAACAATCCGCAGAAGTTGATAATCATTATTTTGTTCACGCCTGAGCTCGCAATTGGTAAAATCATTTGCAATTACGATCGCGCTTTATTGAACAGCAATTCAAGAACGGATTCATCCGCGCGTCGCGTAATGGACTGTTAACGCAACTAGAGTGTGCGCAACTTTCAGCGAGCGCATATACAATGCAACGACGCATCGTGAAAAAAAGCGTTCGTACAGAGAAACGCTTTCTCGACAAATGGATGCTCCGTGCCGGGGTAGAAAGCCCAAGCGAGAGAGTTAATACATATTGATCAGAGTGCTTGGAAGTATAGCGGTATGTTTTTCTTTTCATGAAAGCACAGGCACGTGAACGCGGCATGATTATCGCGAGATGAGCATAATTAAGATTACTTTTTAGAGGTATTTATTATTCGAAGGCGCTGCAAGACGAAGGTCTGTCTTACGAAGGAACGAAGCGATTTCGTTCATCTTCAGAGTAATCACGAAGATTTAACGAAAGCAGAGGAATCTGAGAAGCGCAAGCGCAAGTGTCAAAAACGCAGCAATTTTGTCGTAATAAATGTTTAATTGCTGATATGACCTGTTGATCGATACGAGGAGATTCAAACACGCCCGCTAAAGATGCCAACATGCTTATCGCAATTTTTAATTCCTTTTATTTTACGCATGTTTCCCTCGCTTTGATTATACTTTGGCATGTTAGCTGCGTTATCAGATCGAGTCTCGAACAGTGAAAATTGTGCGGTCGATGTTAAAGATCGCGTCTCTCCAGCCTGATAAAATGTCATCTATTTCGGTCGACATCAAGCCTCGAATATCGAGGCGATATAACTGCTTAACCTTTGATATTCCCTCTCACGTTTTTTATGTAGATATTTAATATATTCCTCTGGCGGGATCCCATGAGGTGGAAATTAATGCCGACGGCTATGAGTTCCATAAATTTTTATAAACCGAAGCAAACATCAGATTATGTCTTCCGAGATGACCGATTGTCGTGCCCGATAATGATATTACCACTTTCCTTGGCGAAAGATCGATGACACCCTCGTCGAATAATCTCCTTGCGATGACGTGTTGTCTCGACGCGATAAGGTTGCTTCGCTTATTTTCGAAGAAAGTGGAGTAATAAAGGGGAGGGATAAATGTTCGTAAAGATTACATTGATACTTTCAACATCCGCTTTCTACATTTCGCGAGAAAATCGTGAGAAAACTCTCTCTCTCTCTCTCTCTCTCTCTCTCTCTCTCTCTCTCTTTGGAATTTACAACAGCTAAATATTTATCCTGCAAAAATCAATTAATTCGTTTCTCAGTAATATCAACATCAGAGATTTACTACTTATACTTTAGAGAAGAAGGTCGGAGAATTAGAATTAAATCACGGGACAATAAAGGACAATCTTTCTTCCTTCCCAGCATTTCATGTCTGAGAGATGTCGTCCCTCGATAGATGCGCGTTATCCACAAGTCAAACATATTCCGGCAAGTGTCACGCCGCGAGAGAAAAAATCTCGTCACGCAGGACGCGCGATTGGAATATTCCTCGTCTCGGCTAGAATCCTCGGCGAAACGATGGACTGTGGCTATCTTGGTCCTCCGTCCTCGTTAGCATACGCCAGAATATCGTTGCTTCGCGGATGGTAGCCTCTTTCGTCCCTCGGTCCCGCTGGAGACGTCGAATCGCCAGAAATAGACGGCATGATGTGTACGTCGATAGCATCTTCTTTTATTATACAGCCTGGAATATAATCACGCGCGATCCCGGCTGCACGATAACGGATTCCATTGTCGAGTACGTTTCAAAGAGACCTTGATACGTTTTATGCGGGTATGGACTCGCACGTTTCAAACGCACGCACATGTCTATCGTACGTCAAAAAAACGATGATAAATCCGCCTAACAAGGTGATGTTATTCGCTTTAGACTTTAGCCCGCCTCTTGACGAATTTCTCTATGAATTCCGATCGAGCACGTCGCGATTACAAACGCATTCGGTATTCCCTCGATAAGCAAGCAAGTTAACGGTACTTATTTATGCTCTCGGGCCAACAAATGACGTAAATCGAATCATTAGTAATGTTTTGAAATACGCGGCAAAATAACAAACGCACGCGGTGCTTCGTACTCCAGCCAGCTATCCGCTGCGTGTTCCTCTTCTGCTTCGAAGGTTTCGCCTTCAATCGACATTTTTCCGCGACGATAATCAGAGATTCCCTCCATGCGCTCGGGCAAAAGGCCGACGCTCCGTTATTTCTGCCGGCTGTTGAGAGGGAATCAGCTGATTCACCGATAGCTCGTGCCGGAAGAATGCCGAAAGAATGTTAGAATGTTCTTCGTATCTTTGCATGATTCGCTCGTCACGATGAATGATTTATCTCTGCAAGTTCAGCCGTCTGAACGTTCAGCCGAGCGTACAAGCGTAGAGCAAAAAGAATTTAAATGGATTACACGATTACAGGTACATGCATACACGTATTGTACGAGTCGCGTAAGTATACCTTGCTGACGAAGCAACTCGTCCAGACGATGCAAAACCTCGTCTTTGCTATCTCGAGGACTTCCGGCCAAGTCCATGTACACATCCGCCGCAACGATCCAATCTGCGTACCACTGTTCGCCTTTCTTCGTCGGCATGACAAAGTCCGCCAGTTGAAGGAGCCTGAAAACCCAAAACAAACTCCACATTAGCCAAGACGAATCTCGCAAAAATCAGCGACATTCCCCCAAGGATGATCGGAAAATTGATTACGGCAAAAACTTGATGTATCGCGACTTCCGAGAGATGATCTCTCATTAATACGCATCATTAACACGTTCTTTCTCTCTCATGGCGGAAGAATTCTTATCTCACTTTTTTTATTTGTTATCTCGGCATCGCGATACGCGTCGCGATACAATCGCTGATACCCGTTGTAAAATATCGAGAGCAAGCACGCATCGAGATAATTGGATCATCGATATTTACCTATCTCGGGGAAGCAGGGAGATAACTCGACCTAGAATATTATTCTAAATGCATAAACGTTCATAGGGGAATATCCCTAACTTCGTCGCGAATCTGTTCGCAAGTAAAATCCTCTGGCGCGAGATGCGTCAGCGCGACATCGATTATCGCGATTATTACATTTTCATGAAGGTGTTTGGGGGACGACCAAGGTCAAGGGTGAGTGCACGCGATTTTGCCAACACGCCGACGCGGCAATGTCGCACCAGTGGCCACGGGTGGCACGTTGAATTATGTGGCATGACATATTTCGCTTCCGGTATAGTTATGCGGAGAGCAGCTTGCGTTGGCATTCCATCAACGCTGAATTAACTGCCACCGCGTACCGCGTGTTCGATAAATAACGCGGATTCGCGAAGATTAACGGCGCTCATTTTTTCCATTAGAACGCTGCGCGTGTCGGTTCGTTTTCTTCGGCGGCTCGATCTGTTAGCCCCGTGCTAGCCTCCTAGATCCGGATCCCGTTCTTTCGCCGAAAACCGTAGAAACCGAGAAACATGAAAATCCCGCCTAACGTTTCCACCATTTTGGAGAACCATTTTCCATCTCGAATTCCGCGAAATTGCAATGCCTGCGACGGGCTTCGGTTGCATGCCGATATGAAAATCTCAGCGCGCTTCTCGCCGTTTTGTTATTTATGCTGCCTTTTGTCATTTATGATAATTGCTATTCAATCTATTAATTATCCGTTCCAAGAGCGCGTTGAATTCGCACAAAGGAGACCAATAATCAAACATGGCGTCGTTCTGATATATCGTGCGGCGAATCCTTTTTATGCGATACCGCGGCGTCTCAATGGCGGCAAATTTTGAAGCGCCACCCGCATGGAAAGTGAACAACGAGCGGTTCTATACTTACAAATAAGCGCGCGGAGATGCGGGGCCTCTTTGTGCGAAAATTTTCCTTGAATGAGCGAGGACGGCGATGCTGAATGCGCGAAAGAAACGGGTACACTGACCAGTGGCCTCCACTTTGACTACGGGTTCTCGGTGGCCCGAGGGCACAGGGCCGCGACCGACGGGGCCCCCATTTATTACATAATCGTACCAGCGAGCGAACGAGACGTCCGGTATATAACCCAGAAAACGGGCCGTGCCGAAATTACGGGGTCTTTGCACGACATGTAGGGCCGCCGAACTGATGCGCATGCGCGCGCGGCAACGTTCGAGTTCTTAACCCTGAACTTAGCAGTATGAGCGAGCGAGACGAAAAACGAGACAGGGTGACGGAGCGAGTTTGAAATTATCTCATGAAATGTGAAATAAGATGAGCGAGATAGTGGACGCGATATTAATGCTTATCAAATATCTCGAAAGTAATTGCAAACTGCGTGAGAACTTCTTGCGCGTCTGGATTCGTCTTACGCATGACTTGATATGAAATTCCGTAATACCAAGAAATACGCAGGGCGAGAATGGTAGAATTCGCAAATCATCTAAATGCGATCTGTCGATGCAACGTCTTTGTAACACTTTATTTATAAGATAATGAATTGAAAGAAACACGTTACGTTATGTATGGTTCGCTTTCTGCTGCTTCTTTTGCGCTCATTTTCCCTCATCTTCGAAGAGAATGTTTAAGAAACGAAGAGAGAAACGCCGCTGCGTATCTTGCAATTCAATCGGAACAACTTTCATTCGATTAGTTCGATTTCGTTCGATAATAATATCGATATTAAGATGCTCATTCAAATGAAATGAAATTTCAAATTTAAAAATATGGCGTGTCTTCGAGTCGAGCGAAAATAACATTATGCGTACACGTGAGGATAAAAAAGAAAGACAATTTTTATTAGGAGTAAATTCACGAAATCAGGCATAGTTCCACATGAGCCTATTACCGATAAAGCTGAACTCTGACGGGAACTTCTGTTTGATCCGTAAAAGATACGCGCGTGGAGATCTCTAAATTACGTCATAAGATGGCGACACATTACAGCATTCTTATGTACCACGTCGGAGTCAACGCGATTAACAATGACGTAACAAGATACAGGTATCATTTCTCTGTCCGTCTAAAAAGAGCGATATCGGAGCGCTCGTTGTCAGTCAGAAATCGTTCATATTGGTGATCGCATTTTAATTCAGGCGGAAAAAAAGTGTCCGTCGTCTTTAGTTCTCATCATCGACGCGCCAATTGAAAATCATAAAACATGTACGGAGATATATTCTCGAAAATAATAAATAGTAAAAAGAATACAAAGGACATAACGATGATCCATCAAGTAGAATATATCATACATTTTGCGCATGATTTATATTTATCAGTAATATTGTCATCACGTTATCACAATTTTCTTTTTAAAATTCTTTTTCTGCGGTAGATAACGCACGATATTATCGCTTTCTTATCGTTCCTATTTGCAACACACGAAAGTTTTATATTTGCAAAAGCAGCGCGGTTTTCCTAACGAGATATTTCGAAGCGTTCAAATATGTTGTCGTAAAAACGTGAACGTGCAAAAATATTTTATTCATAACATTTTCATAATGTTTTCAGGACATCTCACGCGTTTCCCCCGACTTACGTTGAAGGTTTTCACGATCCCGAAGCGGTGAAAGCCATGAGATACAAGAGGCTGGGGAAAACAGATCTAATCGTGAGCGAATTATCTTTCGGCACCGGTCCGCTCGGTTGTCACTACGGGTACATGTTCGAGATATTTATTTTATCAATTCGTGTTAAATTTCGTTAAATTTACGGCATACTGTGATAAATATTCTTTTCTAACAAAACAAATCGGTAACTTAGAAACCGCAGCTTCCTACGTGCGACCTACATTACGATACGAGAAACCGCGTCAAGCCAAGTTGTAATTTGCCAATTTGACATAAGAATTACAACGGAGTCTTTAATTAATAATAAATTCTTTCTCTAGCACATACGACGAGGCGGACGCTATCGAAGCGGTTCGCCAAGCGATAAAGCGAGGTGTCAATTATATCGATACGGCGCCATGGTATGGTCAAGGTCGGTCCGAAACGATACTCGGCAAGGTGCAGAAACTTATGAGGAAGATTCATTAATAAATAACCGATGCTTATGAATAATTTTCCTGCATTCACCGCTCATCTCTCTTTCTCTTGCAGACGATATATTTCTCGATACCTTATCGCGCTTGTGTTTGTTATTCAGGCATTAAGAGGGATCCCGCGACAGGCTTACTATATCGCAACGAAAATTGGCAGATATGAATTGGATTATGAAAATATGTTCGATTTTACTATCGAGAAAACTAGAAAAAGCCTCAAGAAGAGCCTGGAACTGTTGGGAGTGAATTACGTCGACGTTATACAGGTGAGATATTGCGACGACGACTTCCCATCAAGATTGATGGATTTATCTGGATCCGATTTACCCACCTAACCGAATAAAAGTTAAATTATATATAGGTTCATGATATCGAGTTTGCACCATCATTGGATATAATAATCACGCAAACCTTGCCGGAATTGTCAAAACAAGTAGCTGACGGTAGAGCTAGATACATAGGTATAACCGGATATCCGATATCGATATTGAAGGAATGCATCGAGAGAAGTAACACAAATATAAGTATTATATTGAGTTATGCGAGACTCACTTTGATTGATGATGCTTTGTTGCAGTATATCCCGTTCTTTAAGGTGCGTATCTTCACATTCGTATGATGTCTTGCAAAAATTCAAATTCAAATTTAATTGAATCCTGAATTTTAAATTAATGAGTAATTTTGAAAATTTGGAAGTTTAATAAGTATAAGTCAATCTTTTCTTAATTTTGATCACTTGATAAATGTATCAAATTTATGAATAGAAACGTGATATCGGTATAATTAATGCTGCCATAGTATCCATGGGTCTTTTGACGAATGATGGTCCACCGATTTGGCATCCAGCCTTTGACGAGATAAAGAAACAATGTGCATATGCCGTGCAATATTGCAAGGTTTGCTAACAACTTATTAACATTGAATATGCGCAAGTACAAGTACATATAATTAATATCTTGTCGATGGCAAGGTATTGAAGGAACGTTGTTAAAAGAATTCAAATGGACTCTACGAACATTGTAGGATCACGATATGGAACTCTGCAAACTAGCGATATGGCATTCCGTGCAATACGCGGATGTGAATACCAACTTAGTCGGGATACAAACCACGAAACAATTGGAAATGAATATGGATGTCTTGCGAAATGGTATCACGGAAAGGGAGAAAGCTCTGCTGCAAGAGATTCAAGAAAAGTAAATTTTTCTTTTAAATTCCTTATTCAAAATTTGAAAATTTCTCCATCTTTTATTATACACATTAATAACTTTCGGCAGTATTAATATATAATCTTAAAGTAATATAGAATCATTTTTCCAGATTTTTGTCCAAAGTGAAGAATCAACATTGGGAGGGTAAAGAAATCCAAGCATATCGAGAGGCCATAAAAGATAAAATATGAAAAAATATACTTTTATTTCCACAGTTTATATATCATGTACAAAACTTCAAACATACATTATATATATATATATATATATATATATATATATATATACACTATATATATATATATATATATATATATATATATATATATAAAAAAAAAATATATATATATATATATATATATGTATGAAACAATAATATAATATTTTGAATAAAAATATAACAAATAAGCATATACATTCTATAAAGAAAATAACAAATGATAAAATCAAAGTAAAAAAGAACATACAAGAATAATAATATTAAATACGATTATATAACTAAATAATTGAGGTAAGATTTGATATTTGGTTGGAAATATGTTGCATAATAAGGAACACAGTTATTTATTTAAAGTCTCGCTAACCTCAGTCTTATTTGTTCTTTAAGAGACCTGTCTCGCTCGACACTGTTCATTGTTTGAAAAGTCTATGAACGTCGATATAAACGATCTCATTAATTTGTTAAGGAACGCATTTGGACCTTCCAAATATCGGAAATGTATATATAGACATCATTATCGTTACGTATGGTCCTAGGACATGCTTATGGTACCTCTGCTTCAAAAGGAAGTTGCTCTTACGGCACAACTCTTTACCTCCTTTTGTATATTCGGAAGCTGCTATCTCGGCATATCTGTAGCGATTTTTAACAGCAAATTCCACGGCAACATTAAGTAGGCATGTCGCGATACCTTTTCTTCTATATTGCTCGTGCACATATAGTCTTTTTATCCACGCGCTACCATTTAACTTTTGATGCTTGGACAGACTAATAGTCCCCACAATCTTTTTGGTTAAAGAAGAAATATTGATGTTGATGTGATTAAATTTGTCAGCTGTTGTCACAATGTAAGCAACTTCCTTGGGATGTTGCGTCATTAAATATGGTTCATACGCTTCGGCGATCCAGAAGCACGAAAACATGTTGGACATGTAGACTCTGTCAACAGAAATATTGACATGTTACCAAATGAATATCGAATAGTTGATGAAACACTGATGATCACTTGGAAAAGTACATGTGATACCCTACCTCGAAATGTTGGCTATTTCTTCATTAATCTCTGCCAACTTCATGGCGAAACTTAAACAAGTAATGACATACACCAGGAAGCCGACCCCCGGTATAACCAAGAAGCAATTTGCGATCGGCATCCCGAAGAAGATGAAACTAATCGCGAAGGATATGATAATTAACATAAAAACTGTCTCCTTCATCAATATCCCGCGAAATGTGGCGTTACGCGAGCACATCACGCCGTCTCTTATTAATTGTTTGCAATGAATCTCATCGCCCGGCTTGAAGGGACGCACAATAACAAAATGATTAACAGACATTTTTCAAAGAGCACGTGAATATTTGACGAATTATACGTAAGAAGATATCACATGATATATCCACTTTTAAGGCCAGAAACACATTGCGATCTACTTTGCTGGAGAAACCTTAAATAATGCCGCCTTACTTCTCTATTAATAGAGTTAGTCGTCCCAAACAAGATCACATCGTAAACAATATCGTTAACCGACACTCGCCCACGTTCACTCGTACTCAGCTATCACGTGGTAATCTTCTCGGGTATCATTGGCTATGTTCGGAGAGTATACGGTTGCGGAACTGGTAGTCACATGAAGTTAGCCAATCTCCGGATCTCAGGATCCGGACTCTCCGTGAATCATATCTACGTATTCGTGCATCGTGGCTTAAAAAAAAGCGGGAACGCTCCCGTGAAAATGCATGAAAATATGATTGACATAAGAAATGAGCAATGAAAACAAACGGGGAGAGTGCGCTTTAACGTCAAGCGTGTACAAGGGACATTTGATTTCGGAACTCTTTAGATCTTTCAGGCGATCATTACATGTGAACTTATTTTTTATTTAAACATAAAATGGTTACTTCAGGATAAAATGGAAATCACGATGGTGTGCAACGTTCGCTTTTCAATTCAACGTATTCCTCTTGCGAATTAATCGCGGCATTCGTTCTGCAATATTCCCACCTGATAAATGAAAGAAATTAATTATTAACAAGTTTATGCGATAAAAGTATAATACGTCTTTATTATCTCCGTATATTTACCTATGACCTTTGCGATCCTCGAGAGTAAGTTTGTTGAAAACTATTATATCCGCGTCTGGTTCCTGCGCACCGTCTTCCTCTATGTTACTGCCGATGCGCTTATACGAGACGACGCCAGTGATCGCTGTGGTCTTTTCTGGTAAAGCGTCGAATTGCACCGCCGCGATGTTATAAAATACCATCCGTTCGTTTCTTCGTTTTGGCAACCTTGAACAAGATCGGAATCAGTTAATCTCATCGGAAATAAATCAGCGTAATTTGAAGCTTGAGGAATTTCGCTCACGTGCATTGGATCTTGAAGAGCGTCGTGGAGTTACCGAAAAAGGCTTTGAAAAATAATATGCCAGACGTCTTCGGCATATTTTCGGACGTCATCACTGATGCTCTGAATGCTTGACCTAAGCGTACAATAAAATGTTGATATCTTAAAGTATAAACATTAACTATTCTACTTTTACTATCGTAACGATTAATCAATCTTAAGCTTAGTTTTGCGATCCCTTTGCTCACCGCAAAATGGCGTTTCAGCTCTAGTGACTAGGTAATAGATCCCCAGAGGTCCATGATTAGCGGCGTAACCCATTTCTTGATTCCACTCGGTAGATTCCATGGGGAAACATGTTCCCTTAGTATAGGCTATTCCCCCTTGCGGACAAGGCCATGCAGTGAATTTGCATTTTCCTTTCTGCGTGCGAACGCTCTCTACGAAGAGCTGCCAAGCTCTCAGATGACTGCATGCTATATTCCGATCCAATAGTTCTTCTAAAATGAGAGTAAACTTATCATAATATAACATAACATGATATATTATAATCATAACGTATTATATCTTGTCCCATTCTTAATTTATACCTTTTAGATGACTGACCACTACCGAGTTCTTCACATCGGTACATCCAGGTTGCTCCCTGCCGCCATTCGGAAAGAAGTCGACGTGCCCTATAGGCTTAAGCAGACCGAAGCCGTCTGCGAAATCTTGCGAGCCATCGGTATGAATGACATCAACGAGATGCGCATCGGTGACATCCAACTTCCTCGACTTCTCCCTGAACAGATGATGCCTGAAGAACGGCGACGCTGGGTCCAGGCCCGTTATCCGACCCAGCAGCAGATTCCTCCTCTTTAGCACTTCCGAGGCGCAACCGGCCACGTGTGCACCGAGACTGAAACCGATCAGGTGGATGTCGACGGGATTGATCCCCAAATTGATAGCATCCAAGAGAACCAGAGCCAATTGTCGGCCGACCAGTTCGCTATTTGCTACAGCGGTCCCGTAATTGCCGCCTGCGCCTCGCGTCCAATCCACGATAATGACGTTTGCGTCCTCCTGCACGCCAAGTTCAATGGGATTTCAAAGATATTAATGATTTGATGGATTTGCTGGCTGCAAAATCGATTGTAAAATCGAAAACACAGTGCAGCAAGATAAACTGCTAAAGATTACTATGTCGAGGAGTAAATCCGCGCCAAGAACAACGCCGATATCGCTGCCGCTGCCCTTGTAACCATGTATCAGCACTTTAACAAGCTTGCTAGCGTTGAATCGCGAGTGCACGATGGACCACGCGTTGTCGCCGTACTGCAAGGGCTCCGGATTTCGTCTCTCCGCACGCGTATAGAAGAAGAATCTGGTTTGGATTACGCTCGGGTGCTCGGGCGGTCGCTTTATCGATAATTGCGGCGGATCCGTGAAGCAACCGACTAGATCTGCAATATTTCAGCCCTTTTGAAAATATGTAGTCGTCCTGGAAAAGCTTGGCATTCATGCTCGCTTTGGGAAAAAGGATCCTTCATTTTCTATCTCTTGTTGTTTGTTTAAAATAAAAGAAAGTACATGATTATAAGAGAATTTATGTCTCTCTATCGGTTAACTACGCTGTTATCGAAAGTGCAAAATTAGCGGTGAAATCCGCGTTGTCTTACCATAACAAACCTTGGATTTTTCCTCGCGATTAACGGCGATCCGCCGTAGCATAGCACGATTCCGCGTCGCGAGAAGTTTCACTGTGAAAGCAGAAACACTTCGCTGTAATGCGAAAAGATCAATAAACTTAATCGTAAAATTAAGTGTGATGCACATGAAATGCCGTCGTGCACCGGCATTCTTCGTGCCGGTGCATTGTGACCCCATTTGCACTCTCCTTTCACCCAGAGCATAAACCGTTAATCGCGCGGTAATCATCTCAGTGCGATTTTCGCGCCGGTAGATGCAACGCTCCGCTTGTACTCGCATAATTCCATTCAGTTTATTATTTGTCACAATATTGCGTATGTAAGCAAGACCAATAATCATGTGAAAGTGTGTCGTATGTTAATGTGATGTTAAACCGCAGAGCAGCCCGACTCGTTATCGTTTAACATCGTTTCGTCTCGTACATTGCGACATAAAGAACTCGATGTACGTACGATGCACTCGAGTACGGTGTACTCTTCGCTCGCACTTGTTTTAACAAAGCGCAAAGACAGACAACGAAGAGCAAAGAAGGAAAATGAACGAAAATGAAGATAAAAAATCTGCATGGATTTTGGCAATCAATTTAAAAGATGCCCTCCATGAGATCCTTCACTGTGACCCTGATTCGATTTTCACACTGAACTTGGTCGTTTGCTTATTCATTCAATATCACACAGACATACACGCACATTCGTGAATTAATGATGAATGCTTACCGGTCTGCAACTTTCCTGCGATTGATGCGGTAACAGCGATTAGCAGCAAAGCGAGAAGAACATTGACTGGCTGCATCTTGCCACGCGATCGTCGAAGGTTCGTGTCCTTCGCAGAGGTCGTTGCATTCTCCTGCTCCTCCCCCGTCTTCTCTCACACTTTCTGATTCTTTCTTTTCGTTTTGGTTTTTTCTCCTTGTTCCTCTTCCTCTCTCGCCGAGACGCCTCGCGTTTCTGTCGCGACCGGCGCGACTCGCTCTTTTTGTTTCTTACTGCCAGGCCAAGGGGCCGGGGCGGACTTTGCCAGCGGAATTATTGCAAAAGCATACCTTCCATGAACCGCCTTCTTTTTGCGCAATCACCTTTCTGCTCGCCAGAGCCTAACGGCTATCTCCACATTTGCTTAGATTCGCCTTCGTTCAGCTACGTGTCGACAATTTGTCATTAATCTTGAATCCGTTTTTCTCAATTATTTCACCCGCGTTTCTGCTCTTTCTGCTCATCTTGATGAGCGTTCTTCGTTGCTGACACCGTACCAGTTACCAAAGAATTAGGGACACCATCTTTTATCTTCTTCTCAATACAGTGAGTGGAAAGTTTACTTTTCTTCATTTATCTGACATTTCCTGTTGTCATCGGTGTTAAGTAAATATACGCTGGATGTTATATTATGGGATGTTATGCAAATCAATTAAGAATTCTTGATGACATCAAGGAACATCAAGGTTTGGATAACCGGAATTCGCCAGTTATAATGTTATGTAACTCTATCATATCATTCTCCAATGCGAACAGAAATTGCACGTATCGCTTTCACTCGTGAATGAATTACGTTTTTCATAATAGGCTATTTTCCATGCAGGCATAATATGGAAATGCGCACGCATTGCGAACATGAGACGCATTTTACGGTTGGATAAAAACAACATTCTCTCGGTTAAATTGATTTTATTAATACCGATCAATTTTACTTCACGCGATCGCGCAGTGCTCAATTAAATTACGTAAATCGAAAGTAGGCTAACACAAAGTGCATCGATTATGCTTCGACTGTTTTCCATACTTGCTCGCTACTTTGAAGTCGCGCGTGGAAAGTCGATTCTTACTCTCGATCAATTAACTCGTGCGATAAATATATCGGGATAATTGCATCGACAATTATACTCATTTTTCAAATAGCGTTTGTAAACAAAATCACATGGGGGAATCATAAATATAAAACCATGTCCTTCTTATTATCCCTTTCCACCGTGTGCGATTTTTTTTATTGCATGCGAGGAAACGACACGTCGTGAACGTTAGTCCACTTTGAGTGCATCGCAGTTTATCGAGTTCCTTATTACGAGAAAGCCATGCGGGTAAACTCGATGATTATCGACTACTCGATGATTACGTTCTACGTAATACGTGGATTTTCAAACATTCCGAGAGCGCTTCACGCTGAGGAACGCTTACGAGGGGAATTCAGGCACGCAACACACAGAAACGATTACTTATAACATATTTATTTGTAATGTTTTATTAATATACTCCTTACCGTAGACATATATTTATATCGTATGGCAGCATATTATTATGATATTGTATAATATAGGTGAGGTGACTGACAGAACGATTCATTATTTCTCTTATTACTCTCCGCGGCCGAAGAACGACATACGCTTATTCATTGCTCCCATCTTCGCTCATTCACTCTCACGTCTCACTCGCTCGCTTCCATTATTCCATTCATTCCTCACGATCGGTCTCAATCTCTTCCTCTCACTCGCTTCCTCGTTTCTTTCTCGCAAATCGACAAGATCCCTGTGCATCTCTCTTATCCGTCAATTTTCTCTCTCCTCCTCTCATTCTCTCTCCCTCTCTCTCTCTCTCTCTCTCTCTCTCTCTCTCTCTCTCATTCTCTCTCTTTCTCGATCCCGTCCCCCTCGCCCGCGCTTTCGTCGATTCGTCGCGCGATTAATCTAATGCGCCGCGCGCGTCGCAAACGCACCGACCGCAGGTGCGAACCCCTCCCCCCCTCTCCCCCACGCCCGCCCGCTAATTACGGATGCCGCGCGGTCGCGGCAACAATCGTAATAATAATAATTATGATATATAGTCTCGTTATATTATTCGCTCGTGTAACATTTTATTTTCTCATACTCTTAATATCTCGCCTAGTTAAAATATCAATATACATTATAATATACTCTAGTAACGATAATACAACGTCGTTAATTTATTATACTTTGCAACTTAGAAAAATAGTCCTGGCTAGCCGCGGCCGCGTCGCGTGCGCTTCCTCGCGCGATCGATCCAACTCAGAAGCGGTCGATATATCGTTATTACGTGCGTGTGTGTATACATTCGACATATATATACTACATATATATTTATCTATATATATATATATATATATATATATATATCTTTCTCTCCCTTTCTCTCTTTCTCTCTCTCTCTCCTCTCTCTCTTTCCCTGTCTCTTTATCTCCCTAGCCCGGGGCATTTTGTCGCGATCGTCGCCCTCCACCCGTCCGCAGCACTCGAAGGGATCCTCTAATTGACTAAGTTCGCCGATCGAAATCGTGTCGCCGACGTCGATCGTTTGTTTCCGGAATCGGAGAATCTCCAGCAAAGTTACTACGAATTTCTTTCGATCCCTTGATCTGCTTTGCACGGGCGATCGACGATCGTTCTTCTCGAACAAACACACCCCGATCAACGCCCGTCGATGAGAGATCAATGTAATCTTCCATCGTCTCGCGTCGCAGCGTGTCTTCAAAGTAAGGTCAACTACGTGCAACAAATTAGAACCCTACGCTCTATGAACTTATCGGCAATTCTCGTACATTCGTCAATTTTCCGTTCACCGGAAATGGATCTGCCAGATTTGCGCGTAAAGCTACTTACACTTCATTCGGTATACATATATCTCGGTTTATCGTTAATTTAATTACGTTTGCCGCACGCGCGCGTGCGTGTATATCGATAACGCGTCTAGGGAAATCACGCCGAGGTGATTTGGTAAGTTTTCAATCTCGAGTTCATTGCCTTTCGTTCCGTATTAAAAGGGAGTTTAAGCTCGTGGACGTCATCAGTTCTGTCGATTATTATCGATTGGGTACAATCAGTCTCAGGCGACGATTAGTCGAGCACGGTTGAACGGAATCATCCACGCACAGCTGATATTGTATTGCGCGCGTTGTCTTATCTACTGAGAAACAGCGATGATTTAATCGATCCCGCGATAAAGGAGCGATTATCTCCTTCGCTGCGTTGCTTCCCGATCGCGGATGACTCGACGCGGTCGCGATGCAATAAAATCTATGAAAACAATCAACGGAACAACGGTAGTATTACCTCTTTGAAATTGTCACTATATCTACTGTTGATTCATCTTTCTTGCTTCTCTCTCTCTCTCTCTCTCTCTCTCTCTCTCTCTCTCTCTCTTAGTTTTTAGAATCGCTTAACGAATCGCTTGCTCGCGTAAACTCGCGCGTCGGACTAGCATAGACTTCAACACCTGACTTGAGTGTCGCTCAACAACGAATCAAGCGAGACTGGATTTCTGCGTATATTAGCTCGCGTCGATGCACTCGATAAAGCTCACGATCGAGACTAACAATCGAGAAAAAAAAAATCGCTCAGGCGATCCGAGAAATGCAGACAGCTACATCGAGAACAACCCCGTAACGAAATCCCGGCGATCGTTTCCGCATTGTCAAACTTAACAAACTCAACAACAATGAAAGGAGCTAAATCACGTTACAACAGAAGCCACGGTCGGCGCATCGCCTGACTGAACAACAAATTCATAGGAATCACTCAACGAATTTCACCCCGCGATGTTTCGAGAACGGCTGACTTTGAGAAAAATCATCAACGTATTCGTATCTCTAAGAATTAACTCTTCGTATTGCAAGAAATGTATCTTTCTTTTTTCTATTTGGTGTTAGAGTCAACTTGTATCCGTACACTGCGCTTCTCCTGCACTTTCTTAGAGCACGTTCAGCCTTAACGATCGTGCCGATGGATCTGTTTATCATTTATTTTCATTATCGCTTTCCTCTCCGTTCTCGCTCGACTCTGCGATTTCACTTTTACTTTAATTAAAATCGGGTTCCTCGATGACCTCAGAATTATTTCACGACGGTTTAACGTGATCGTTAATTATATTAATTATATCTTAATTTTACATCAACAATTTAAACTACCGTTATCTGTCACGTGACAAGAAACGTATTAATGCTTACAATTATATTCAAAGACAGAGAAATATCTGGTAGCAATTATCGCGTACCAAATAGCGCTTAATGTTATCAATCGTCCCTGCATTTTACCGTTTACGTATTCTCTCACGTTGGCGTGACGCTGATTTATCCACGATTCCTTTCGGCAGGAATCGAGATTCGCGAGGCTGAAGGCTCGCGTTAAGGCTGAACGCACGATTTACAATTGACACGGTTTGCACACCTCACACCGACATCTGACATCACGCACTCACATACACGCACAACACGCAGTCGATCCACATCTTTCGTAAATAGTGAAGAGATTCTCTTCTTTCTCTCCTTTCTTTCTACTCTACTTTCTCCCTCATCGGTTCGCATAAGCGGCCAATAGTCGGGCATGAGACGCGGCGACGCACCCTCGCAATTACAACGTTATTATATCGACACGCTACTGTATTTTATTTTTTTACTTTTTCGTTTATTCTCTTAAATATACATCTACTTGCTCTTGATATAGCGATCAACGATAGTCGTTCCTTCTTTCTCCCTTTCTACTGTGATTCTTCAACTTCCGCGCGTGTATATATTTTCGCCCTCTCTCCCTTGCCTCCCCCATCTTGCCCTCTATTGTATATCCTTAAAGTGTTGCAGTTTCGATTAGAAGACCCAAGAGAGTGAAATCATTAAGTGCTGGCAATAATAATATATCTAAGTCGCGACGATAGTTTTCGAGAGAAATTACTGTGTAAATACTGATAGATATACTTGCTCGCCATTTTACGTTGCGCCACCATCTTTCACTCGTTTTGTCCGTCTCCTTTCCTTCCTCTTCGTTTTTATTCCTCGTCGTACTTATATCTCTCTCTTCCTCTGGCATTTTCTATATATTTATATATTTATAATTATATTTATATCTCTCTCGCTATCCGGAGCTCCCTCTTATCGTCGCATCTACATCCGTCTCCATTTCCCACCCCTTTCCTCTCACCGCGCTTCTGTCTTTTCTCTCTCCGGGATAAATATATTTGTAGAGTTAGAATTTTCAATTCTCAGGACGACCTAATCGCCTGTGCAGCTTTTGCCCATTACTTTTCTTTATACGTATTCTTCCGTTTTCTCTCTCTCTCTCTCTCTCTCTCTCTCTCTCTCTCTCTCTCTCTCTCTCTCTCTCTCTCTCTCTCACGCACGCACACACGGGCGCACGCGCATGCATACGATCACTCTCACTCGCTTTCATCTCTTTCTCTTTGGGATGCATTCTCTTTCTTTCGCTCTCCAATGTACATTAACAACTATTTAGTTTCGTAGACGTCGATTACTCGCCGATCATGTTACACGCTTCGGATTGTGTTGCTTCACGATCGCAATCTTGATAGTACATCGTTTATAAACTGAAATTATAGTTATAGATCTGACGTGTTGAAACGATAAATGAACTCGCCGCCGTCGTGGGCTGTATAACGTTAAATGTATCATTTTCATAGTTCTCTCTAATCATATAGAAAATAATACTATTCCGTTATGATTTCTGGTATTTATTGTATTGTTGTACTTAATGTTGCTCGTGTCGCGCGAATTGTTTGCGTACGTGACGCATCTCCGGTCGTTTCAACGGCACGTGAATGAAGGAAAATTCGGGTTACAGGCTAGGATCAAGCGAAAAAATCGGCATTCCGATCCTCGACAGTAATGAACGTCTCGCGAATTAACCCTTCCATCCCTTTCGGTGTATGATACATTTAATAACTTCATTCACTCGCACTATCTTTGAATTTCTCGATTAACAGAGAATGTCCCTAGGATAATCAGTCTCTCGCCACCCCCTTTTTCTCCTTTTGCGCGATAATGATCGTTAATGATATAAGTCAATGATGCACGAGCTGATATAATGATACATCTGCGGGCGAGGACAAACGCGTCCGCGTTCCCTGCGCTCGCGTTTGCGTCCCATGGGCAAACGATCTGGCGATCTACGCAACAGGGTGACAGTACAGATAAGGGAAAGATTCGAAGAACACGACTCGATTGCGAAGCGACTTGTCTGCGAACGCGAACCGGCGATGACAGAAAGGTGCTGCGAGCGAACGAAAGCCATCGTCGTCGTCATCGATGAGGATGACACTCGTTGTCTGCAATATACTCCTCTCTGTCGAACGGCCCCTCTGTTTTTTCCGCTCCTCTTCTTTCCTCTCCTTCCTCTCCAGCCCCCCCCCCCGCTAGAGAATTTCCTCGCGTATTTTCTTATAAAACTGGAAGAAGTAAGTGAAGTACAAATGTTGCCGAACGTCGAGACGGTCTTGCCACGTAAACTGGAAGCCGTGGATTTCTTCTTTTTCTCGTTTGTGCACAGGCTACCAGGTATGCATGGATGAAACGCGAAATGACGACCAAATTGAGTGCCTCGGGATCCCGTTTCCGTTCCCATTTTTGTTCCATTCGATACGAATCGAACGAAGTCGCGGTTCGCGGTCGCAAGAGCGTGTGGGAACTCGGCTGCGGCGTTGAATCTCGGGGTTGCTGCTGACAATCGCGATGACATTCACACACACCGCACATAGGTTTCTCGAAGTAGTAGGAGAAAGCGCAAAGAAAAAGGGATGACTCGTTCGAGGCGCTCCCCGATCGGCTCTAGGTCGAAGCTGCGACTAATCCTAAAAGCGTGTTCCTCTCGTTCGTCTCGACCGTACGAAACGCAACTCACTCTTCTAACAGGTAATATAACGTTGTGAGGCCCATTTTGTTTCTTTATTTGTTTGTTTGTCTGTCTGTCTGTCTGCCTGCCTGCTTCAACTGCACTTTCGTTCGCTCAATCTTCAACAATTCTGAGCGCGCAGTCATCGCCATCGAGGGCTCGCGAATTCTCCTTCGTAGGCCCGTCTGCACCTTCCCTCCTCGTCTAAAAAGAATGACATCTCTCTCTCCATTTGTCTCCCTATGATATGTAGGACGATGAAAGCTTTAGGGTATCCTATCACCTAATGATGCCCCTGCTCGATGAAGGGTGGAAACGACCAGGCGTACGATCCTCTCGATAAGTTTGTTCTTCAATCGCATCAACCGACCTGAGGACCTGATAAGGATCCTGAGAAACGCCACTTCGAACGGGGTTAGGACTCCCAAGTATACGCGCAGTGAAACGTTGAAGTTTAATGAGAAAGCAGAAAATTAGAAAGTAAATCTTCCCGAGTGAGCGAATAATGGTTCGACGCGCGATGAGGTTCCAGGAACTGAACTCGCGATGCTCTCTGCAATCTCGCGTCCGTGAACAATCACGGCGATGGCGATATCGATTCCGTTACACGAATCGATGGAGGTTACGACTTTAGTAAATTACGGATCGGAAAGGAACTCGGAGCATCTCGTTAAGGTTCTCGGTGATGTTCTTTCTCAATCGTCACCGCGTTCGAGGCGACGTTTAACCGTTTTCCCTTCTCTTCCCCGTCTTTCTCCCTGCACTATTCACAATTATCTACATTTCGCGCGTTTTCGCCTAAGTAGGATGTATTTATTCCTGGATGGGATATGTGTTCAGAGCAATCACGAATGATGATATACATATATATCTCGATAGGTACACGGGAAAAGCTACGCTCGAAAATACATGTGTACATATACATGACGTGTACGTAATATGTATGCGTGTATGAGTACAATGTCCCGCTTGTTGGCCCTACGTGTCACGTGGATAGAGTACGATTCGAGTCTCGTTAACGTCTCGGCGAACGCGTAATTCGTTATTTACAAGCAGCATCTTTTACCATCTTCCCTCCCCGTTTTCCCCGCTTTCCCCGCGCAATTCGATTTCTGCCCTCGTTTCGAGCCCTCTCAGGCCCGAAAGCCCCTCGAGTCGCGCTTCGCGGTTCATTTAGATTATTATTATCGTTACACTGCGCTACTATTATGTACAGGAATTCGATCTTTTCTCTCGAGGAACAAGCGTCATCTCGGCGTTTCTCTCCATGTCGCGGCTCGAGCTCGAGAAAAATTTCGCCGTCTTCGTGGTGAGGACGATATTTCCCCACGGCGTAACGAGGGATTTATTTGGCTGCAGATATCTTAGAGAAATCTCTGACACCGATATAACAGAAATACTGAAATGCGATTATTCAGTAATCGTTTATTTGAAGACTGCAAGATATCAATCCTTTTCTAAAAACAGCTTGCTCCGAACGGCGATTAATTTTAAAGACGGCTCAAGTCCTGCCGAGCAATTCGATTATTCTAAATATCGTTATATTCAGGAATAACGAGCGAAGAGCCGTGAGGAACGCAACGTGTTCACCAGTGCAACGTTAAATTCCTTTTGCATTGGACTGATCGCGATCACGTCGGTGGTAAAACGGGATGGCTACGCTTAACGTATCGTTAACATACCGACTACCAGCTATTATTATCTGTTCAGGATCATTGAGCACCAAAAGAAATGACAGTACATTATTACTCTCTGCTCTGCATCCGCTGTATTCTCCTTCAAAGATTATTTACACGCTGATGCAGGTGTCGCGTCGCGACTGGATCGAGAAATCCGATTTCTCGATTCTCGTGTGTTTCTCTATTTTTCCTCGGCCTGTTTGTTGCGGAACGGATTCACCGCGGATCGCCCGGCATCCGGAAGGATGAAGGAAGAGCAACGTAAATCGTAATCAAGCTGAGCTGAAAATCGTCCCGAGGTTTTTCCCTTCAAGCACCGCCCTTCCTGTCGATCGCCGTTGCCAATGCGAGCGAATCGGAGGCGATTTCTCCGGCGACTCTCGAATCCGATCAACCTCGATCTCGATTATGCGGGATTCCTTGACGATATCATCATTTGTCATTGCATAAATAAGAGATACGCGAGTAGCTTCAGTCGAAAATATCTCTTTTTTTCGTCGGCTAAGCTAACCGCGTTCGCAATCGATCTGTTCGTCCGCTCTGATTTGCTCGGTCAAAATTAATTATCTCTAAATTGAAATCTTTTTGCTTTGAAATCTTTTTATATTAGCGAGATCCTCGCAGCATTAATTCCGTCGATCAAGGATCGATCGGCAACTCGTCAATCGATGCAACGAGCTTCACGAAGGATCGATCGCTGACGGATATGACGTTGTCAACCTCGTGACGATTCGAGGGCTTTGGGAAATAGCTAAAACTATATAGTATAGTATATAAGTGTGTTTAATTGTAGAAAATTCGATAATTATGCTTTTCATTTATGTACGAAAATTTATGCTGTCGGAGCGCGGAAGAAAAGCCGATACGCCCCGCTACAATCTGTTTCTAACTTATAGAAAAATCATGGAAAAATTTTTTTCTTTCTCTCTTTTTCTGTCTCCTCTCTCTCTCTCTCCCTCTCTCTTTCTCTCCCTCTCTCTCTCTCTCTCTCTCTCTCTCTCTCTCTCTCTCTCTCTCTCTTTGTGTTTTAGAAATGTTTTAGTACGACAAACGTGGTCCATTGTATGTATATTTATATGTTAGCGTTAAGATTCTCGAAGATCCAATAGACTTGTATTCACGACTTGTATCAGCGCTCGAGAATGCCTTATGATATAATTATTAAAGTTGCGTAAAGTTATGTAATGTATACCAACGGAATGCGCAGTACCGACAATGTATTATCAAGTTAAAAACGTGTTTTGTGCGTTCTTAATAGTTCCTCATTAAGCTACCGATTAATTTGCTTAGCCAAGGACTCCTGCGTTGTGTATAAAAATATAAATATAAAAAAATCCGGTTGTACGATAACCCTAAATAAATTCTGATAACGATAAATAGAATGTAGTCTTTTCATTGTCCTCCATTGGGTAGTGCTTCAAATCTTCCCTGCAGATATTAAGATATTAGATATTAGACTTTACAATATTAGATTTTAATTAAAATCTAAATCATGTTCATTTCAACGGATACAGAAAGGGTTTCTAATCAAGTCTGTCTTCTGCAGATCCGCTCCTCTGCAAGACCGTGCGGTAAACCTGGCAATCGAGGATACAAACCCTTGGATCTACATTAAACGCGAATTCCATCGCAAGTAATGATAATTAATCGACATCAATGAAATCGCGCGAGAGAATTCAGGTAATCAGCGAGCGTTAGAAAATTATATCTGTATATCGATCTTACACCCCTTGCTGTGCACGCTTTTGTGCGCGCACGATTTTACAATCGACTCCTCGATATCTCTGTCATCCCCTTGCAATCGTGAGCAGGTCTCAAGAAGATTAGCAACGTGCCGAGCATCCTGAGCATATTCTGCATTTCGCCGTAAATTTCCATGACATCAGTCCTTCCCGCCTGGTCCTCCCAACATCAGATGTCTCTCTCTAATCTGGATCGTCTGAATCCACAACGAGAGAGTAGCGCGTCGCATGATACATCAATAGCGTGCAATTGAAATGTTTTCTGTTTCGCCTCTCGCCGCGGTGTTAGGGAAGCGATACGGCGGGAGAAGAAAATGTTTGATGAAGAGTACGGAGATATCGTCCAATTTTGTTTGAGTTCGACCAAGGGGTTTATCTTTCGCGATACGGGGAGCGATACGGGGACTCTCAAAGGACTCCAGCGTTGCATCCAGTCTATGGCGCATGAACGGAGGGCATTCTCTGAAAGATTACTAGCGGATTACTGCGGATGCGGGACGCGCGACGACCCCGACGAGTTGGATCCTCCAACGAGCTTCCGTACCACTGGCTCTTCCGCCGGTCACGTTCTGCCACGTTTTTCTCTTCGTCCAAGAGGGGATTCGTGAAGAGTCGCACGTTTCAATCGAGACAATTTCGGAGAGCAATTCCATTATTCCTGAATTCACATAATACGACAGCTACCTAATGGTCGTTTGCAATTCTGTTCAATCTTCCTGGATGCTACTGCGTGCGCGGAAACGTCTCCGTGTAAAATCCAGAAAACCAAACTGGACGCCTACACATCCGGCGGATCGAAGTATGAATATTCCAAATGTTCCTTCTGCTTTTCTGCGTGAAAATATGCCGGCTCGTGAGATCTTTCTTGAGGAATTCAACAAAACGCCAAACTTTTATCGCCGTCGAAGGATTCCAATTTGCGATTTCGGACGAAGCACCCGCATTAACGGAAGAAATTAATGTGTGGATTAACTTACTGGCCATATCCTGGATTCCTTGCGATCGACACGTATCGCGACTCGTTAAGTCTCAATTAATATAATATATATATATATATATATATACATGCATATGTATATAATATGTATATACGTAGGTATAGGTATAACAACAATCAATTATAAAATTGCGGCAGTGTGCTTTCACGTATAATAATTAATCACGCTTTCACGCAGATACACATACACACTCGCACACATTCTCTCTCCTTCTCTTTCTTTCTTTCTTTCTTTCTTTCTTTCTCAAATACACAGTCAGTTTATCAATTTATTAGAATCAGGGCAGCAGGGAACGCCGGATACCGTTTGTGTATTTGTGTCATGGTAAATTATACTCATCGTTGATTCAGGAGTAAGCCAAGAATATATAGCTCGCATTAATAATTGTAAATGTCGTGCAAATTCCAGAATGAACGTCATCAGAGGTCATTGAAAATGCAGACGTCATCGCCTGAAACAATGCATCCATCGTTCCTCGGTGACGTTAGGAATGAACGTTAAATAAATTTGGGAACTTCTCGCGTATCTATTTTATCTAAAGTTATTCGATTCCTCTACGGACAAGTAGACAAAGACGGTAGGAACTATCACGATCTACAACTGGAAGAGTCCGACGTTTGTCATGCGGCGCGCGAATAATTTTTGGTTTCCGGATAATTGTTTCCGCTCCAAGAGCAGGAGGGCCAAGAGAGAAAGCCGCGTGAGCTCGCTCGCGCGCGCGCGCACGCGTTCCGTTTTCAAGGAGAGGATTGTCTTTGTCTGTCTTTGGCGATCTTTGGCTGTCTTTGGCAGAGATCTATCTATCGGGGAATTCGCAGGGAGGAAAGATAGAAAGGAGACGCCACGGTACCCGGCCTTCGCTCGCTCACACACATCGGACCACACTCATCCGGGATTGGATACAGTTTGGGATTGCGTACGGCGACTCGTATATATGTATGCATATATATATGTACACGTTACGCTCACAATCAGCTATACAATTAATCTCGATTTTGCGGCTACTTCGATTAAAACGTCCCTCCCTCCCTCCCATCCCCAGCTCTATCCCTTCCGTGCTAATTCCCTTAAATATCCCGCGTGGTAACGCTAGCTGTGCGGAAAGAGGAGAGTACGGATTTATGTGTCTATTTTATACCTGCAAGTGGTCTCTCTCTCTCTCTCTCTCTCTCTCTCCCTCCCTCTCTCTCTCTCTCTCTCTCTCTCTCTCTCTCTCTCTCTCTCTCTCT
>JAHMML010000028.1:1141038-1201473 GCA_020341155.1 Eciton burchellii | reverse complement strand
TCTCTCTCTCTCTCTCTCTCTCTCTCTCTCTCTCTCTCTCTCTCTCTCTCTCTCTCTCTCTCTCTCTCTCTCTCTCTCTCATGTGTGTATATTTATACAGATTACAGTGCTACCTTTTTTGCAATTTTCTTTCGCTTTTCTTTTTCTTTCTCTTTTTTTCGCTCACGAATCCGAGCCACGAGCGGAGCCAATATGACGCAATGCAGCGATGACAATATGGCGGTATGCGTGTGAAGCTTTGATGGCAATCGGTGACCGTTCGTGGCTCGTGGCTCGTTCCAACTGCATCGCGCGCATTGTCGTCGTCGCTCGATCGTTCTCTACTTGCGACGACAGTTGCGCATTCAATGATAAACGCTCATCCCCTTAATTTCTCCCTTCCCCATCCCTCTTTAATCCTCTTTATTTCTCGTTAGACTACTCGCACGCACGTTTGTCCTCTTTCTCTCTCTCCCAGCCTCTCCTGTCCTCTCATTCTCTCTTTCATGCTTCTTCGCTATTTTTCACATTCTCTTTCTTTCTCTCCTTGCTCTCCTTCAGGCGCGCGCACATAGTTTTACAGGTTTAGACGTATAATAATACTGGCTATTTTACTTGTTTCTCTTACTTCTTTCTCTCTTTAAAAGTATAGCTTATTAACCGTAGCGTTTCTTTGTTTACTCGTAATTATTATCGTTTTCGGTCAGTTTTCCACCCATGGCGGCTCTTTATCCATTATCGTCCCTCCTCCTCCCACTGACTTGATCTCGGACAATCGATTGAATCGTGATTGATGCAATAGACAATTGATTGCCCGGCACAGTGTCTACACCCTTTGACACGCTAAACAAACGTTCAAACGATTCCGCCCCATGTGTGCCCTATTGTCGACATGTAGAAACACCGCCGTATGTTCTTACGTTCTCCCACCCCCCCCCCTCCTACTCGCTCAACATATGTATACGTATTTTTATGTATATTATGTATATCGTCTAGTTAGTTTGTCGGTTTGTTTGTTTATTTGTTTGTTTGTTTAGTTTTTTTTCTTTTAATTTGTTTGTTCATGTATCTCGTTTTTGTTTGTTGTTCTTGTATACGAGGGCTAGCTAACGCTACAAGTAATAGTTTTTTATCAAAAGCACACGTAAT
Source organism: Eciton burchellii (assembly GCA_020341155.1). Lineage (NCBI taxonomy): Eukaryota > Metazoa > Arthropoda > Insecta > Hymenoptera > Formicidae > Eciton > Eciton burchellii. Next base: position 1,200,345 of record JAHMML010000028.1, on the reverse strand, counting down.
ATCGTGACTAGTCTACGTATGTATATATAATATGTATATATGGTATATCGCATATAAACTGATTATTATGTATGCCACGTGCGCGCTTCCCTCCTCGTCGACCAGCTCGCTCGTTCGCTCGCTCCGTATTCATTCAGGTTCTCATGTCGTACAGCAGTGCCGATGATGACGATCGCGACGACAATCCCATGCCTTCTTCCTTCCTTCTTTTCGTCTCCTTTCTCTTCGTTTCCCATTTTTGAGTGATCTTCTAGAGAAAAGTATCGAGGGCAAGGTGTGCGCGGTGTGTTCCTCCATTCGCGATCCGCTTGAGAGATCATAACTCAGAAGACCGGAAACGAGCATTTTCGGGAGAATTCCTGGACGTCTCTCGCAGCAAGGATCTTTTCTGTGCAGTTAAGACCGTCCTTTGCGCCTGTTTCGTCACTTTGGCTCGAGTTTCCTTGCAGAATGGATATCTCTGTATGATGGTTCCCATCGATCTGTCTTCCTTTGACGAGAAATTATTCATTCGTTCGACCATTCCGGTAGTGCTACCGATTACGTATTTATCTTTAACATATGTGTGTGTGTATGTGTTATATTATATCTTGTATCTCAACTTTTTATGAAACTCAACAATTTCGATCAAGAATGATAAACCGGGACGTAAGGTTCGAAGAGAGATCTACTATCGCTAATCTGAATCTCGCGGCTCTTCGGCGTAACATGGTAACACTGACCGAGCCATCTGATCAGCCCTGTGTTCGCTCTGTTCCCGTTCAACTTTAACAAATCCTTCCCCCAAACATGCCCAACACAATTGACTAAGACCGATCAATCGCGATCGATCATGCGATTAGGTATTCCTACGAACCGACATCCGAGCATCAGCACCGTGCAACGCACGAGAGAAGACTCTCGCTCTGACGCTCCTCTACAGATCTCTACACAACGAAACACATAATTCTGATCTGAACTGAACGTGAGTGGTACCCAACGAGTATCAGTACTCGACTGAGTAATACTCAGCGTTCAGTAGCGAGCGATACTCGTGGTATAGTAAAACTAAACGACTAAACACTATTCTCCGCGCAATTCCGTTTCGATATCTGATCCGCTCAGACGAAGCCTCTCATACAAAATTACGAAGCAGCCCTCGATCTTCTCGCTGTCATCGATCATTGAGGAGTAGCACTCGCCCTCGTAGCCTGCCTCGCTACTCACCGCGGTTGATCGCGGTTAGTGTGTCTTGGGTATGCGCTGGTGCCGATCGTCGTCGCTCGCCTCGACATCGCCCTCGACGCCCTTCTCACCTTCCTCGGGATGTTGGGGATTGCCCTCCTCAGTGTCAACGCTGCTCGTCGGTGTCACCTGTTCGATGCCGGCGCCGATGCCCATGCCGATACCGATACCGCCTGACGCGCTCGATGTCGTCGTCGTGGTCGTCGTCGTTGTCTCGTCGCACTTGTCGTATCCGAGGCCACCCAGGAGGCCCTTGTTAATCGGTTCCGGCGAAGTCTCTGATTCCTCGCTGCTAGGTGAACCGGGAGACGAGACTATCACCTGCGCGAACAGAACGGACCCGTCATCGGAGCACGCCGTTAATCGAATTTCATGCCGGATCACATAGAACACACGGAATCGATTTTTAGATCTTTTATTGAAATTCTGTGTAATTTTGCTTAAATATGTCGTCATCTTTCGGATATGTGGAGACTTACTTACACCGTCAATAATTCTTACGATTATGGAAGCTGTCCGTTTGCAATAAAGAAATCGCAATTTACACCTGCCTCTGTTCATTTATTAAAAACACTCGAAAATACTGTTCGGTTCATATTGCGAGTGGAATCTGATACGTGTTCCTTTCGGATTTGATTAATGCTTCTTAACAGTTCCACGAGATCGTTACTTTTACAGTCGGCGCTGTGCAATTTTCTGGATACCAGAGAGTCGCGGAAGCGAATGCAATCGTGAATGACACGCAATGACATGTGCTACGCAGGGGTATATTTACAAATGCTCGGTGCGTCGACAACATTTATATCGTATAAAATGACATGATGACATGAAAATGAAGGTAGAATGAGAGACAGAGTTATTACACGAATGATACGTTTCTCTGATATCTGACTCGGGCCATGCATGTAATAACGAACCAAAGACGCATGTGTACACGATAATGAAAACGATAATAACGATAATACCTGTGCAAGAAGCGGCGTCTCTGTGCTGTTAGCGGTTTGGTAGAGCCGGCAATTTGCGCTTGCTCTGAAGAATATGTGCCCAAACCAAAAAAGACAAAGAAGACAACGTAAATTTCGTCATTATAACAGGAAATGACGTCGGAACTATATACGCAAAACGAAAATCATATTGACTCGGTATATGTATATATATATATGCCCAAAAAAAAAAACATTGAATATAGAAATAACATTGATACATGCACGAAGGCATTTCGCATATATATGGAATATACATATATATGGAACATATGTATACAATAATTCTATCAAATTGATAGTTGATCGGGGTATAATGATTAATAGCACAAACTGGATTTACAGTCGCAAATCATTTTGGCTGATACCGTTTCCAGGAAGGTGATTAACTTCTTGTAACAAGAATCGTAAAAAAATAAAGAGAAACGTTCCTCGAAAAGCTATATCCCAATATGCTTGCGACTTTGTGACGAATGAAAATAAAGTTTGATTGAAATCTTATCGTGTGTGATTGAGAATATTTAATAAACACGTAAACAGGACGAATGAATGATCATGAATGAATGAAATGACGTAGATTAAATTTCATGAAAGCGCGAACGCGAACGAGATCGTCTGCGAAGCCAACAAAGAAGAGATAGATATCTTACTTGGTCTACCATGCTTACAACATTTCAATATGCATAGGATATGAAAAGGGAGAGGCAAGAATGAAGGAAATTGAGTATATGTTTAGAATATCAGATCAACGTTTCTTCGATCAGTTTTTTCGGTCCCGAAATCTCGAGTTGTTTGTTTTAAAAAGAATTACGCAACACACAGGATTACGGAAAAGTCAACGTTAATTTTAAATAGCGCATGAAATTTATATAAAGTAAAATATAGTAAAGAGCCTTAACGCCTGTCGTTCCGTACATTTCCGTAACAGAGATTCGTTCTTCACGTATCTCTAAAATCTAAGATGCAAGCAATCGTTCACTTAAACTCTTGTGTAATCGATGTAATTTGCAAATCAGTAATTTAATTACAACATTTCTATTTTAATAAAATATTCCCGATGTCCAGATGATCGGAGACCACACGTAGGTGTTTAGGATTAACAGCTTTTCAATAATTAATCTAGCTTGAGTCTCGCGAGAGTGGCGAGACCTACCTGTCGAGGCTTGACCGGTGGTGGAGGACGAATGGAGGGTCCGAGGACTGCGGCTGCCGTAGTTTGGGGTTGATGATGAAGTGAGGGTGGCTGCTGCCAAGGCAGCCCTGTGCGTCCCAATGTTCCCTGTAACTGCACCTGTTGCTGCACCTGCACTTGTTGCAGATGCTGCTGACTGTTGCTGCGCTCGACTACTGGCGTAACTCGAGGAAGTGTTGAACCGACTGAAGAAGTCTTCCGAACTGTCTGTGAAATTAGTTATTGTTTACTCCGCTCTTAACTGATGCTTCTTCTTTAAAGTACGTTATCGTGTAAATGAAAGAATATAAAGACGATATTAATTTCTTTCGTCTTTTCTTACGATATATCTTAGATACGATCGTATCTGATATTTAGGAAATTAGAATTCAATCAATCAGATGCAGGATCTGTACTATTAGATTCGTGGAACAACGAGTTCCGCGAAGCTACATCAAGAACAAGTACATTACCTGACTTTACTGGCCAAATCTCCAGCAGATACTTGAGCACGGCGATAGGTTGTTGGAAATCCAACGCAGGTCCATTCTCTTCTGAGTGTAACATTAATACCGGGCCAAAACAGACGGCGAGACTTGCTGGTGACATCTTGTTGCATTGCGACACTACCATTGCCAAATGATCCAGTAAGTAGATCAATGTGCACTGTCAATCAATAATGCATATTATTAGAATCCGAGAGATCAAGAAATTTGAAAAAACATTTTATTACTTTTAGCGTTCATTTTGATCGACCAGTAACGACACGTACCCTATTGACCTTAGGCAGACAGTCTAGTATACTGAACATGAGCTTAGCGTTGCCCTGTGGATCGTCCGGCAAACAGACGGCCAATGCGTCGATCATCATCTGGTAGAGGCACTTGGTGAAGAGAGGTTCTGGAAGTTCTCGCAAATAATCCTTCAGCACGCCTGTAAGGAAACATCACGTGGTTACTCAAAGTGTCGTTGAATGGATATGTCAAGAATGACTTCGTTTTTATTTCACGGCACATTACCAGTAATGACATTGATATCCGGCACGTTATCGGGCGACAGATTCACGGACCGCGCATTCCTCTCGAAAGCTTCCCTAAGTATCCTCTTCTTAGTCGCCGAACCGCAGAGTCTGTACAAACCTGTTGCACGATGTGAATAAGATAGATATATCTCGTCATGTATACGTAAATTCCTGATCTTAGATCCGCACGAATCGCCGGAGGATCACTTACCGATGATGTCGAGTCCTCTTCTCTCCACCTCCTCGACGCAGCGCCATACAATAATCGGGACATTCGGGACTCCCATCGCCAAAGCCGTAGAAACCCCACCAGGAACTCCGCCAGTTTTAGTTTCTCGACTTACCTATTTAATTAATAAAGACAATCATGTCTCTTGAAAGATTTAAGTTGTATTAGAAAATTACGTCCATGTATCTATAAATAAAAAAACTGAGAGCTGATATAGCTTTCAAATTGGAACGGGAAACTCACCACTGTATCCAAATCAACACCGAAGAGAGGTGCCACCCTCGTAGCTAAAGATATGACCGGTAAACCTCTTCGACGGAAAGTTTGTTGGGCATCGGTATATCGTAGTTTTAAATAGATTGTGCCACGTGGTTCGACCTTGACGGCCAATTGATGCTCCGGCGATTCCTTCAACAGACTCGCCAGATGCACCGATCCCTTGTAACAGAGTTTATGCCTGTATTGTGGGTCCCAAGAATAAACGAGCAGATCCAGCTGCCGATTGCCTACGAGATCCAGCTCGAAGGTCTCGTCCCAGTCGAACATCAAATCGCCTGTTCGTACTACCGTACGCGCTTTGTGCACCCTGTCGCATTCTAATACGCAGTACAAGTCCCTCAAGCCACAACTAGCTGTAATTTTTTCATCGAATTACTTGGTTATGTTAATCCAAGTTAAATTAAGATAATAAATTAAATTGAAAAAATATCGTTCCATCCGTAAACTATTTTATTCGCGTACTTACCTAAATTCGGTTGACCCGAAGGGGTAGAAGGTGTAGTGGCGGCCGATGAGGTTGTGGTCGATCGGAGTCCGCGTCCCGCCAAAAGATGGACCGATAATAATCCGCTAACCCCGCTTGCCAGATCGCCACCGGTCGTCTCTCCGAGGGAACTTAAAAGTGAGCTCGTCGAGCTCGGAGTGCCTACGGTCGGTGGCTTCTCTATTTTATACTTGAGGAACTCTGCACGGGGAAATAACTCTTCAAGCGTACGGTTTCTCGTGATCATAGATGAGACGATATAAATGAATACGATGGATTATTTAGTCACCTGCAGGATTAATATCTAGCAGTATTTGACCCTGAGTTCTGGTAGGCGTTGGGGTAGGTATACTCCTCGTGGATTCCAGGTCCAACAAGTTCCTGATCCTCCTGACTGAAGATGCCCGCTGGCTCGCGGCGCTTGTCAACGACGGTTTCTGAGTAGTTAGCGACGAACGTGCGCTAGATGCAACTGAGGCTGGTCTCGGATTCGTTGTACCGCGATGGCACGTCGAGCTGATCGCCGTCGACGCTCTCAGATTCGCCAGATTTACCTGTTGGGCCGACGCCGATCTCGTCGACAAGCGGTCAAGCGTACTCGAGAGCGGTCTATACGCGCCGTAGCTGCCATAGTCGCCCTGTGCGAACCGAAGAAACGGAGGATACTTTAGCGATGTTCGATTAAGTAGAAATTGCACACATCTCTAATTGGAGTTATCACTATCAAGCTATCTACGCAACAAAGTCGACGCGAGTATCGAGTACCTGATTGACGGCTGCGTGAATGTTCTCCGCGCTGTACGTGTAACGGGGTGGTCTACTTGTGGTCGCCCTGATCTGTTCGTACAAAGCACTGGTACTCGGCGTGCGGCTCATCCAGGCACGATACTCGTCCGACGTGAATACGCTCGGCGAGGACGGTATTCTGCCTGTTGCGGTTTATCGACATCATCAATTCAGTCGGCTGTCAGTCCATCGGCTGCCTTATTAATTATCATTCTGGCTACTCGACCTCACCTCTGTCACGTCTGATGGAAGGCAATTCCGGCGCCGATAATGCGCCATCGCTGTCCTCTTGATCGATCAGGCCAGATGCGACTGTACTGAGGCCCGATCTGAGACCAGGTTGCTGGGGCAACGTCCGACCACTTCGTGGTAGCGAGTTTGACCTTAAACCTGTGACCGAATCACGATTTAAAGAAAAGCGTACATTGTCAAAATTCCAGATTTTGTGTTAGTGTAATATTCTAATCTCTCGCAAATCTATTCGAAATGGATTTTCAAATACAGTAATTTGTATAAATCTTTTTTTCTATATATCTTCCTACATATTCCATGATTATTCTGTGAAATTTTTGTAAACCTTATTTGAACTCGATTACAATCTCAACTCACCCGAGGAACTCTGACCGATTTGCGATCTCGAAAGCGTAGCTAAGTGTGATACGACGCTACTTTGAGGTGGATTGTTCATGTTATGCCTATAATAATAATACGCTGATTTCGGCGAGCTGGAACATGTAGCCTCGGTGTCGGAGGCATAGTCCAACGAAGGTCTGTGTCGTCTCGTCAACGTGCCGAATTGTCCTTGTCTCTGCGTGGCGGATGTTACATCAGTTTGTCCATACCTCGTGTTATAACGTAACGCTGATGTACCTGAAAATGGTGGAAAATTATATCAGAATATAGTAGATTATATAAAATGTACGCAATTTTGATCTCTTTTAATCTAAAATGTATTTACTTGGAAAATAAATAGAAATATTCTATTTCTCTGTAATATTTATCATCTGTTGTATATTTTCTCTGTTTAAGTCCTCTTCTCAAATTATCTTTAGTAACACATCACACAATAAATAAATTACAAAAATGTCCCGAAGAATTTAGCTAAGGATGAGAAGAGTCCGTGACGAAAATTGCTCCGCTCGAGTTCCAAAATTCCCGCGGTAGATATCTCGTTGCCAAATAAACTCATTATGGACCTGATTTCAAGCTGGACCTAAGAAGGGTATGTCGCGCCGGTGTTGTGATGCTCGTGTAATCGACTCGGGGTAAGTGCTGGTCGGAACCACTTCTTGGCATGATCCTTCCGCTTCCGGTATGCTGGCCGTAACCGTAATGGGTCGACTGGGTGGTTTGACCCGACAACCTGCCACCGACTGATTGCATTCCGCCGCCCGTCGACATACGCCGGCCACCATTCGACGAGGGCATCATGGGCCCCGTGTAGAAGGGATGTACCTGCAGTCGCATGATGGCGTGAACTCTTTGGGTGCAATAATTAGCGTCTATCCAGAACACAGAACACGAAATGCAATCGAAAGAACAAATAGTCAGTAAGCTCACAGCGGGGGAAACACAAAGTTGGGGATTACGTGACGGATAGCGGCGCGTGTACGTGGCCTTTATCTTTCTCAAGATTGTACGTAAATGTTATGCACACTGATTCGTGTTGCGCTCTTGTTCTTCTTTCAAGCAGAGCTCGCGAAACGAATGCACTGGCGCATCGCGAATAGCGAATTGAAAATTTCACTCATGAGGTATGCATAAATGACGATCCATGACGCTCTCATTTGTTAATTCTTAAGCAGATGCTATTGAGACTAATTCATTTTCCCGCGAGCTTTTTCTTTCGTTGAACCTCTGACACTTGAGGTTTCAATCTCGTGTAACTTTCACGTTGATACTACAAATACCTACGGGAGAAATCAGCATTCCTGATAATGAATAATCAAATTTCCGTTGTCCCGTTCCACAATTTCACGAATTATTAAAGAATGCACAAATAGAGAAGAAGAAAAAGAGAGCTAATAATTAGCTATCCGTAGCTTCTGTTCTCTCTTTCCGTTTGCGGAGGATTTCGTCTCCAGATTTCAGTATCAGTATCGAAACTGATATCTCGGTTTGAAAGAATTAACGCTGAGAATTGCCAAGAAGAATTCACGTCTGGGTCTGAACTGAAATTCCGAGATTTATTCGATACACTCGCGCATTCGTTCGTCGCCCGAGTGCTCGGAAGGGGAGGATACGTATACTCGTCCATTAGGCATTACAAAAAATTGCAATCATACACAAGTCTACGTATCAAGATAGTGTTGTCTTTACCTTTGTAAAATCCTGGTTAATTTCAATGTAGCATTCATTCATAGAACCGATTAGTCATGTGAGGCTGTGTGATCGCTACGCGAGCGGATTGGCGAACCGTCGACGCTCCGCGTCGTTCGGAAAAACTTTCATACATTTAAATGATCTGACATTAATCTCGCGAGACGTTTGCGACTCGATGTTATCGACGGAAATCGACGATACACGAAGCAAACATTTAGACATTGCTTTTATCATTGTCATGCGTAAGGCACTTCGATCATCACGAGTACGCGTCGCGTATGTTTATTCAATTTCCCGAATGTTGATCTTCTGCGAAGATCAACCTGCGAATCATCTCACTTGACTTTCTCGATAATAATCCGAATGACCCGGAGATCGCGCCAGTTAGTGTCCCGAGACATTGCCACGAGTTCACCACTTTCTTTCAGTCGTGAGACAGCATTCGATGGAGACAGTGAAAGGCAAACAAGTATCGAATTGGTGCAGACAAGTGTGAAAGGGTGCTCGATCCACATCGTCTAGAACATCTATACGTGAACTACATCGGATCGAGATCGCAGAAACGATGATTTTCTTTCGGTCATCCTCGAGATGGTTTCTCTCGTGTTACGAAAATATCGCAATAAGCATGACCGTTTCAAAACTGTCGAGGAAGAATAAGGGAAGAAGAATACTGCTGTTTTCTTAGTCTCAATTCGCGCGATACTTATCGTACCGCCTCAAATTGCAATGTAAATTGTTAAATCTAAAAGATTCTCCCTTGCCATCCTCGATTCATCCTCCCCGCAGCAATTCGCTTCTCCACGATGTTATATCCATCTTTCCGATGGATCTCGATCCGCGTGAAAATTCTTATATCAGCTCTCAATACATCGCGAAGACTTACTTTCTCAGCTAAGCTCTCTAAAGTCTTTGGATAACCGCGTTCGTACGGCTGAAAATGCTGCGTCGACGAGGGTTTCGGCTGATGCGTGATAACTGGCGGCGGTGGCGGCTGATAGGACCAGTGACCTTCCGGCCGCGAGTTGTAGTACAAATCTCCGTTACTCGATCCAAGATCCTGGCTCGATCCTAGACCCGTGAGACCCAGCCTCGATCGCGACGGCAACATCTCCCGCCCGTCGCCTCGTCTACGACTGCTGCCATCCCTGTACGCAAAGAATAGCACTAGATTCAAGGCTACTTGAACGATGCAGCGTGAAATCACCCTGCATCTGAAAATCCAATTCTCTCTCCTTTCTCCCTCCTTTATCCCTTTTCATCGATATCCGACTCAGATCACAGTCGATTCGCAAAGTATCTATTTAGGTCCCCGCTAGGGAGCAATTTGTGATTTGTAACGCTCCGGAATAAGCAGAAAACAAATATGCGAAAAAAATCTATAAACACGTTAACGGTAATCCACTTAGTCCGGAACAACCAATTTGCAAGATGTCTCGCCGTTCTCAATCGATATCGGCGAGACAGAAATTGCGAGCGAGCCGTATAATACCTGACGTGGTTACTCGTCGCATGATCGCTCTCGTCCTCGTTCAGCTCCCGTTTGATGACCACCACGGGCGGTGCCTTGTGCTCAGATTGGCGACTGTGCGAGACCGGTTGATGCGGGCCGTGCCTCGTGGCCAGGACGAGTCGCCTCGGTATGGACATGATGATCACGACATCGTCCAGGCTCATGTGCGTCACGTCGACCAGATTCACCGCCAGGATCTCATCGCCTACCTGCACGTGCGAATACATGACTGCTCGCGGATGACTGACAGGGCGAGAGAGATGCGGTCGAGACTCCGGCGGTCAGCCGAACGGTCACGGCAAGGACGAAGAGTCTCTGCCCGAGTGGCGGCGTCGATCGATGTCTGACCCGCGAAATGTCAAGGTGCAGGAGGATAAATTTAATTTCGACGCGTGTGGGAGCGCGCCCCCGCGCGTGTCTCGAAATAAGGGATATCGAATGGCTGCTACATCGCGGACTACGCCAGGTCTCGTTCCGGTCGAGCACCGGCGGCAATTAAGTTCCCCGCTTGACAAAAGGAAGGCGACAGAGGACGATTCACGAGGGAAGCCTCCTCCTGCCGGCCTCGTTCGTCGCGTCGGTTTCTCACTGTCGCGACGAGCACGGGTCGGCTTTCGAGCACGCGAATCAGACGGCGGACTCTCACCTTCAAGCAGCCGCTGTTGTAGACGGCGGTCTCCAGAGCTATCCTGGAGATAAAGACCCCGTCGTTCCTGTCGACGCCGTTGCCCTCGCGTATGTAGAGGCCGAGGGTCTGCCCCGGTCGTTTGATTATCTCGACGAAGTGGATAGGGTGCTTGGGATCCTGAAAACGAAGACCGCGCATGAACTCGCTTAATTCACACCGTCAAGAATCTCTCACTCGCCGCGCGCTCGCTTTTGGGGATAGTGCGAAATTACGCCGCGCGACATCGTTTCATGCCCCTGAAGATCATTTTCTCTCCTCCCATCGGCGCACAGATGCGGCAAACGGCGCGCGATGCAGGAGGAGAACGCCTGATTGCATCCAATCGCGCGTTGACTTTCGAAATGACAAGAGCTAAACTCGCGGTGAACAGCGTTCATCTTGATGTTTCACTTCTTTCGTCCAGTCACGTTATTAGCTTCCCCTTGCGGCCATTATCGGATGTAACGTTATTAACAAAACGAATCTTCTCGCCTCTAAGGTAAAAGAGAGCGGACGTTTGAATGAATATTTATTTCGCGTACAAGCGAGAACGTAGCATACGTAAAGCATAAAAAAATACTCGACTCGCAACAGTTGTTACGTAACAAGACCGAGAGATGAACGATAGACGGGATTGATAATACTGTGGCAGCTGGCTGTGTAACGAAAAAATTACACGTATGATATTTATGACTACACGTTGCGAACGAATCGCAATCTCTCCGAAACTGATTGATTACGTACCTGCATAGCAATAAACTTTTTCGCCGCCTCGGAAGCCTGTCTACCCATTTGCCGAGGCTCAATGACGCGCACGACCATCTCGCCTCTCCGCTCGACAGCTTCGAGGGCCGCTGCTGTCGAAGCGTCATGATCGTTTTCGACAGTTTCGATCTGCTTGAAGATCTCTGTGCTGATCCCGCTCACCTGCAACGATAGGTCCTGCCATTTCAGGAAACGTGTGGCGAAGGTTCATCATCGGTGCGCGCGGAACGGTGAAACTGTCTCGACGACGAATCTGGTACCTCATCGTTCATTTCATCATTCGTGCATCATCGGATTTACAAAAAGATACTCGATATGGCAGACGATATAATATCGATGTAACAGTAACAACATCATTACGCACCATCGCACCATCGCGATTAAATGAAATTCTGATGAGATGAAGTCTTTCAACAGTATCAACAGTATAAATTATCAATTATTCATTTCTTCATCTTACATTCTCGAGCATTTCTCGATTAATACTGCGATATCGCTATTACATCTTGCGCTGGATTTGCCAATATGGAAAACATGATTTAAATCTGATATGTCTAATGTAGCAATTCCGATGATGAATAGCGCATCAAGTGGCTACGTTCTTCTAAAAATTCTTCCGAAAATGGAAAAGTCAAGGAGACAGTTTCACGTGCAACACGATGGAACCCCGTTGCTTGTCGAAATCCATCGTCGTGCTGTTCGCCAATCGAAAATCGAAAATCGACACAACGAGTACTAAATTGTGCCCATCGTGTGAACAACGAGTTAATCAAGTGTCGCCACTACCTTCCTGAAGTCCCCTTGAATGACCATGGGGGGTGGTTCCTTGGGGCGCAACTGGTTGGCAGGTGCCTGCCTCCCAGGACTTGCGCTTATGTCTGTCACTTCCCCCCGGCCCTCCTGCAAAACAATTACCAATTATTTCCACCGTTGCTTGATCTTTAGAGCGAGTTAGAGCAGTTCAAGCAACGAACGACACGGAGAAACGAGACGATTGAAAAAGCTTCGTGTATTATTATTATTCGCTATATGCTCGGCGAAAACGGCGGATTCGAGCGGCTAGAATGACATTTCTTTTTACCGAAAACGGATCAACCAAAGTCCAGTATGCATGATAATCACAGTGACCAAACTATATGTAGAGTCAACTATACGTGAGTCAACTACACGCATCGCATATTCCGATCAATCAGCGGCAATTACACAACTTGATGTCTCGTGCTTCATGTCGTCCGGAATTACGGCGTTTTAGAAAGTTGTACATTTTAATAATGGCGATATAATGGATTTGTGATAAAACTAATGGTGACATGAGCGATTTAGATGACTTTTCTGACGTGGATATGTTTTCTGATTGGAGGGATTATTCGATGATGCAAAGGCATCCTATCCTTTAATGGCATCTCAAATTGATACCAGAATGTATATAAAAGTGCGGAAAGTATTTCGCAGAGACACATGACGCAAGATTATCGACACGAGCGATGATGTGATCCTGCAGCGAAAATTTATGTCACAAATTTGCTTGAGATATGCTCGGCATATCGCTAGGTTATTTCTTTAGGAAATTTCACACTGATATTGATTAATGTTATTCCGTGATCTGCGGCAATAAAATCATCAGGAATCATTTGATTCAAGAAGCTTGTACAAAAAGTCTTTTTCCCTTCCCAAATGATAGTACGATGTGTAAATTTGGAGCTCCATTAAGAACATCTCAGGAACACGAAGGGCCTGTAACGAAGCGTACACGGCGTCGCGCGAAAACTCATCAACCTGTCACTCAGGCATTACACAAGCACCGCCGTAAATCCTCACACTTGAGGATCGTGATTCCAATCAGACCTCCATCCGTTTCCGTTAGAAATATTGCGGAAAAGCGCATCCCCGTCGCGGAAACCGTAGCTGCCCCTAGCGAATCTACCCACGAATACGCATAAATACTCCCAAAAATTGCTCATGATTGCGAAATCGGATATGCTATGATAAGGGGAATTACTATTCGTCCCGATGAAGATATCAGGACTCCTTGACGGGACAAAGGAATCTCGAACCTCGAACCTTCAATCGCGCGCGCCTCGAGCAAGCTCATCCACCTGTCGACGCACTGTCGGATCACTCGCCGGGGTAATCCCGGGGCGGGAGAATGTGCACAAAAGATGAAAACGCACCCCGCGAAGGCATGTGATCGGGACGAGCCACGCGGCGGTGCCGCATATCCGATCGCAGAGTGACAGCAGGGACATCCACGCCGCTGCGGCCGACTTGCAGCCCCTTTCGTTCGCCGGCGGCGCCGGCTCCTGGAGCTCCTGGCCGCCCTTCCTGCCTGCAGCCCACCACCCCCGTGCACCGTCCGTGTACTCCGTCTTCTCTTTTCGTCTTTCGGTCTCACCCTGCCAGGCGAACGTCGTCGCGCCACCCTGTCGCGGCGGCCCCATGCGTGCGCGAGTTGTCGCTGGCTAGCACCGTGGAAGTCTTCTCCCCTGACCTGATCCTCTCGCGAGCGCTTCCGCCGGTTTTTTCCGGTTTCACGTGACCGGCGAGCGGGGCGAAAGGGCGCGCGTAGGACGAGTAGGCGGTAGGTGCCCGGTGAGGATAAGAGTGCGACAGAGTGAGAATGTGAGAGAGAGAGAGAGAGAGAGAGAGAGAGAGAGAGAGAGAGAGAGAACGATTAAATGAGAGAGATGAAGAATGAGGAGACGAGAGTGTATGAGAGAAAGAGAGATCGAGGGAAAGCGAGAGAGAAAGAGAACGCGCGGATTACCTTGTGGAAGAAGAAGCACCCCGAGCCACCCCTGTCGCACATCCTCGCCTACCCCATGGTGGCTAATATGGCGGGAAGCGGCGCTCAGCGGCGAGTACGAGTGTCGGCAAGTGAGGGGTAAAAGGCGCGCGTGCGCCATCACCGGGAGGTTACCGTGTCGCCGTACACGGGGGAGGGGGTTGTAGTATGAGTGAGTATCGACCCGGCGTGACGTCACCTCATACCACCGTATTACACCCCCTTGCATCTCGGCCACTATCACCCCGCCGCCTACTCGCATCCCCGTCCCACGCATTCGAGCACTCCCCCGCGACGTACCACCAACGTGATACCCGAAAAGGTACCACTCTCGTTTCTGCCTGCCTGCTCGATTTTTTTCCGGCACTTCCTTCCACGTCATCCTCGTCTCTCATTATCCCGGTCCTTCCTGTCCGCCTCGTTCTCCCATTCTAGTTCTCTTTTTTTATCTCCACGTTGATGCTTCCTTCCGTGCCTGCATTCCCCAGGTATTCTCTCATTTCCCAACGTTTCGGCGGTCTCATTCGCGCCTTTTTGCTTAAAGTTACCCCGGGGATTCGTCCTCTTGCTCCCTCATCAACTGCTCGTGCTTTCGCTCTCTCTCTCTCTCTCTCTCTCTCTCTCTCTCTCTCTCTCTCTCTCTCTCTCTCTCTCTTCAAGCTTCGCTTCGCTTATTCTATAATCTCCTTTGCATTTTATTATTTATGTTTGCATTTTCCATATTCCGCTCGATTACATAGATCGGCGGTATTTTKATCTTTTKATCTAAGTGCACTGACATTCCGTATCTCGCACCGCTCCCAGTTTTTCTCTCTCTTCTTTCCTTGGAGAAGCCGCCTTCCGGCATTCCTCGGTCACTGTATCCCCTGAATTGGATTTCTTCCGTGTCGCTCGCTTCTTATTGCGATCGCCGGCGCTCCACTTACGAGTGTCAGCGGTCGCGTGGATTCTCCTCCGATCTTGCCTCGCGATAGTGGCAAGCTTATTCGCGCCTTTTTTCATGGCGGATTTTTGCGACTCGCAGGAGTGGATTTCTTCCCCGACTTCCCTCTGATCCGTATTCACGCTCGCGTTCATCCTCTATGCATCAAAGTGTCGTTCCCATCGTCCATTTCTTCCATCGTGACGATATCTCGGCTTATTTCTCGGCGTGTATTTGTTTTTCCTCTTCTCTCAACTCTCTATCGGTTCTTCTCGTATTTTACGACTGCTCTCCTTGTGCGTTCCTCCGTTCGATATCAGTTTGCACGTCGCACATCCCTATACGAGGCACATCCCTCAGCTTTCTCCAGTGACGCTCTTTTACCAACGTGCACGTCGCTCTTTCTGTGTTCTATCCCGTTGCATCCCCTGCCCCACTGTGTTCGATATACGAGATATTTACTTTTTCTCGAGGTTTTTCACCCTCTCGCTCTCATCTGTTTTCGAATTGGCTACTGCTCCTCCCTTTCCTACCATCGTGCAACTTCTTGCTTCACATACGACGGTACGCAAGTCCATTATAGCAGCTGCGACTTGAAGTCAGCGAACTCGTTCCGTCCCAGGGCGATAAATAAGCCTGAGGGGCGAAGGACAAACGCGAGAAACGCCGGTAATGCACTTTCCGAAGTAGTCTATATCATCATCTTCTCCTTGACGTATGCGAGTCGTTCGCCAACGCCGAGGCGGCGGTTCACCGGAAAACGCAAGATGACGCCAAACGACAGAAAACCGCTGAGCATCGCCATCGTTAAACGTTGAATGTCACCCTCCTCCCTGAACGGCATGTTTATCTGTACTCGTCCCGCATAAAAGGCAAGTTATACGAGTCCGTCTACCGTGAAAATTAGCGAAACGCGCGCCAAGTATACGGGAAACGTATGTACCGCGAAGAAATTGATCCATTCGTTCAGTATTAATCGCAGTATTAGCGCGCTTTGTCCCATTCGCGGAACGGAAAAGGAAGCGGACGATGCGATCATCCGCGACCAAGTAACGAAACAAATGCACGTCCTGCATCCGGGACATCGCACACCGGAAACCGATCTCCCGCTGGAAATCTCGCCGATAGTAACAAGTGGGAGAGAAGGAGAGAGATCGGCGAGCGATAAAATCAGCCGAGCGCAAGAGGATCCGTCCGTCGGTAAAGAGGTCCCTCTCCCCTCCCCCACCCGTTCCACCGAAATAAACTGATTTCTACCGTCGATATAATCCGGCAACTCCCGGAAGATCTATTAATGGTCATTACGATAATCTGGGCCGCGGCGATCTTTGAGCATCCGCTTCGAAAATCGCGACATCTCCACCGTCGAGATCTCTCGCTCCTCTCCCTCTCTCTGCTCCTCCGTGCCACCCTCGTCCGCGCTGCTATTTCGATGTATCCAGTGACCTACGTGGATGCCCATAATAGTTACGAGGATAGGGGAATGGACGGGCGACCGGATTCTTCCCCACCAAGGGGCGCCAGCGTAATGGACGGTAGTAGTAATATTAGTAACGCGTTGTACTACGAGGCGGCGGGGGTTGATGCAACCCCGTAATATGATTTACGTGATGAATTTGTACGAATGCAGTCCGACGAGGTCCCTAGATCTCGTTCAATGATGATCGAGGGAATCCGTTGCGCGGATTTGTTAATTCCATGTAGAACTCCATTACAGCGCGACGTGCCCTTATTATTATTTAAATCAAATCTGATCCCAGAGCGCCGCGGTATCCGTGTCGCCCCTAATCGAGCGATATTAATCCAAGTCGGCCCGCTGCGAGATAACGCTGTGTCTTCCTTTCCGCTTCGTTCGTGATTCGCACCTTCCGCGATCGCTGAGTGATACGCTCTCACCCTTCCCTCCCTCCACCCTCCACCCGTCTCCTCCCTCCGAGCAGGTCATCATTCATCGGTCCACATTGCGTTCGTACGCCGGTTCCTAATATCCCGCTGGATATAATTGTAAACACCGGTGTAAACGCGGCCTACCGAGCATCCCCGCAAATTCACGTCGCCCCTGCACGGGGTTGCGGGCTCGTAAACTAGCGGGAATCCACTTCTACAAGAGGGCGGCTGGATTTAATGTCTCCCGACCTACGCGCAGAGCGAACGCAAGCGTGCGACCACACGCCGAACTCGCATATCGTCGAGTTACTCGTTGGCAAAGTGGCAGCATGGATATTGTGCAACTTTTGACAACGGCCACTAAATTCGCGCTCGTGTCCCCTGACGTGGCCGAGATAGAAAGTTCCTCGCGGTGTACGCGGTGTACCTCGTGCCACACCCGAGGAGTTCCCTGCCTTCCCGAGGCAGATCAAAGTCCAAGAAGCAGACAACATTAATGTACTGGACTAACTGCTGTCTTATAATTCCATGTTCAGAAGGCACATATCTGCTTCGGCTGGAGACGAGCTAGGTTGAATAAAAGTTACAATCCGACTTTGCGATAATTACCGCAAGAGCTCAGGTGCTTAGGACTAAGTTCTTGGGGAAAATGTTCGAGGGGTGGTGTAGGGGTGCAAGTTACAGGATAGGATCTGCGATAGCGTAATTACACGTAACACGCTTATTCGAAAAGGAGAGAGAAATGAAAAAGTCGCCATCTATGTCGTGAGTTTAGGAAGTAACTCAATTAAGATCTCATTACCGAATTTGTACGCTTCATTAATCTTTGTGTCCCTTAAATGAATCACTCTTGGAGCTGCGAGCCTTCGTTTCGCGCGCGAGAGGGCTCGGAAAAATTACTCCCGCAGCCGAGCGGAAAATAAAGTTTTACTTAAAGGATTAAAGAATGAGACACCAGACTGAAATTTGGTTCGCAATCCCAAGATATATCCCAATTGAAGTGACCCGACTAGTCGCTTCGATTTCAGGCGGATATTTTGAAGCACGAGTTTCCGTAGGTCAACCTAGATTTTATTCAAGAATGGAGCAGCGATCACGCAAAATTGCGATAAAGACGACGAAGAGAGCGACGACTATGACCATTAAATTTCCTTTCCCGATGCCTTGAAATAACATCCGATTTTATTCAATAATAGCGCGTTCTACTTTCTCGGGAATGGATACAACTCCAGATGAAATCTCTTAATAACAGGTCCGCGAAACTTATCGAGGACGTCTCTTTCTTTTCTCGATCTTGAAAATCTGCTTTCAATTCGCAAATTTGTATTTTTATCTTTACTCCAATGAGTCCGACTTATCATCGAGCTCGTACAATCGAGGACTCCATTACTCCTAATCAGAGAATCCGTCGATTAGCAAGACTGTCAGCAAACGGGGAATACATCGGAAGGTGGTGGAAGATAATAAATAGCAAGTAACAACTCTCACTGTCCAGATTCGGTGTTCAGGATGCTGACCTCCCGGGGCGAGCAAGCGGATGGGAAATAGCGTGCATAAATCTCGTCGTCATGGAGTACGCGCTGCTGCCGAAAATTCGCCGCAAGAAATCTCACGGTTGCTCGCGGGGGTCGCGAGTCGGGGCGAAAGGTCGTTGATACTCCACTGGTCGTAGTACGTACGCGAGCGTCGATATAGTAAAGCGTAGTAGCGAGTAGTAACGACCGTGTACGCAGGCGTACGCACGTTTCGTACCAGCGGCCGGCGGGATCGGGAGGGTGAGGGGAAAGTATGATTTCAGGGCAAAAGCGAAGAAAAGAGACAGTCGGATGCAAAACGAGGGAGAGGGAGAGAGAGAGAGAGAGAGAGAGAGAGAGAGAGAGAGAGAGAGAGAGAGAGGAATTCCTACGAGATGGGCAGGAGAAGAGGCAAGAAGGGAACGACGGATGACGGGTGAGTGGTAGGGGATGGCACCCCCTGGATCCTACGATGCGATATCCGTTCAATGCGCGCCTGCGTTTCGCGGTCCTCAGGAGCAGAGTAGCGGCGGGCGGAACTGAATTCTCGCGTGTGCGCTCGCGCGCGTCTCCACGCCGGCTTGACCACGCACACACTGCCACCCTTGTGGTATCCATGTGCGTGTGCACTAGCTAGCCGACCATCCGGCAGATCGATGTGAGATGATGTGAGTTTTACGTCGTCCGTACGATGGCACGAGACCGTGTCTGCATGGACGAAGCACGAGCGCGCTCGCGGGGAGGGTGGGAGGGAGGGAGGGAGAGTGGCACAACGCGAATAACGCGGTCCGCTCGTCGAGGTTGTCTCGTGTCCTTCCCTGTCAGCATCTTCGGTACACGCGGGTTGGACGGCAACACGATCAATAATTTTACGAGTTCCGGGCTGTTGGAACCACGATGCTCCTTAGTAGATAACAATCAAGCGGTAGATCGATCGATCCCCCGCAAGACGGGGATGACGGGGAGATTGGTGGAGGATAAAAGAGGGTTACCTGGCGCTAGCTCTGGTGAAAGTGACTCCTTGCGTTCCTGAATGAACAGCTTTTTAATTGACAACACGCCGGGTCGGTCATTTGATATTAATATCCCGTTTGATGTTATTCCTGATTCTGGGGAATTCTATATATATCGAGCCAAGCCCTTCTTACGGCCTCTTAATTAATTAAGAAGAAGAGCGTAAGATTTCTACCGCAACGATCTCAGGATCCGGAGATATCGTCGGGAAGGCTCGTGATTCAATCTCCCGACACCTCGCGTAAAAGCCGACGATATCCGTTGCGCGATTATTCAAGTGTACCGCGTGTACCCCTCGACAATGCGCAACCACCGAGGCTCCCAATTATCGCCAGTGTTGCAATTGTCCCCGGTTACAATTGAGGTCCCCTTTCCTCCGCAAACCGTTCTATTGACTTATCCGAACGGCCGGCTCGGCTCGGCACGATAACCGAGACTTCAGTCGCGATTAAGTTAACTGGGACCGGATTGCAATCGAGCTACTACCGGCTGTAGACTCCGCTTAGCGTCGAGGGTACGTGACTTAAATGTGTCAGCCGGCGGACATTTCGGGGCGCTCGCGTGATTCAAGGGTGCAAAAAGCGGTGCACCGACATAAATTGCGGCAACGTGCTCGTGGTGCGAGCGCAGCTTGCCGGGCGTGAGGAAACGTAAATCGCAAAATGCGCCGATTTCGAAGATCCTCCGCGCGAACGAGCGTCTTGAAAGGGGGTGGATCGTCGGCAAAATCAATTGATAGGAGGCACGCGACGTAGGTATAGATTGGCACAACGACGCTATTGTTGTGACAATCCCTTCATGGTCGGCTCTGATGTATGACACGTACGGTTACCGAATGCAGCCACTGCATTGTTTGACTCCTTTTCCTTCTACGATGTCTACGGTCATAATCGTCATTCGCGGAAGAGTCGAATGTAATTAATACACCAGACACAAGTTTAGATAAATATCACCTTTCACGTAAATACAATCTTGTTGCCGTACTGGGAGAGTTATGTGTTTAATACGGTAAGCCAAAACAGCGTGGTAAGCAAAGAACGTAATTCTACGCTTGCACGCGTAACGTTAGCGGTCTACATTGCCGTAATCGCTACTCGACGCTACCGTGGCGCCTGAGTTAATTAGTATACATTATACGTTGTACATTAAAGAGTCACCGTAAGGTATCATAAAGTTAAAGTTAAATTTAACTGCGACTTCATCGGGATAAAGGGACCTTCGGGATTTCAATCGAGGAATTGCAATCTCGTAAAAGTTTCCCGAAAGGAAATCCAGTTATCGGTCTTTCCGCGCTCGACCGAGCGATTCGATTTTTCCATACGATTATGCGCGCGCTTATCGTAACGTCTGAAATAAATAAACCGGCGAATCCGGGGGTTGCGCGCGGGCGGGGGGGCACGGAACGGAAATCGACGTGACGATTATCGCGGTCAGTCGCGCTGAAACTGACGAACGATCGATCGGTTTTTCTGCATCGTGCTTTCGCTACGAGCACGTTATTGCGTCGCGATGGCTTGATAACGCGGCCGAAAGGGAATTTCAATGGAGATAGAAACGCGCATTGTTTTATGCAAACTCCATAAAACAACGGGGAAATCGTACGATGGGTTATTAAGCCCTCGAAAATAAAGCCGCGCGTTAATGCGTTTCCCGTGTGATATGGATGCCATAAATCGATAAATATGCAAATAAAGCAAGGGAGTAACGCCATTTGACAGACCAACGCGTGTTACTGTCGACTGTCAACGCGCGCAATTGAGTAGAAGCGACCAATAGCGACGTGTGTGTATACCTCGCGCGATATTCGTTTAAAATTATCTAAAATTATCTAAAAAAAAGACATGAAGAGAAAAGAAGAAGAGAAAAAGAAGAAGAAGAAAAGCATCAAACACATGGCGAACGTTTTTTCTCGGAAGCATCAAAGATTTATTTAAGCGCATGGATGCGCACGTAATAAACAATGGTTTGCGGCTTAACTCTTGCGGCAACTTCTTTAAAGTTTCTTTAGGAATGATTCTTGTACAGATTTTGTCTCCAATCTTGCAAAATGCAAAACTCCAGCGAAAACGTGAAAAGAAAAGAAAGATGTATGTTCCTTTCCGTTTGTATTCTACAGTCGATGTTTATCTTTGTATTCCTTGTATCGTATACATTTTTATATTTCCTAACATGGACGAGCACCGATTTAAGTAATGTAATGTAATCTCGATTGATATTTAAGATTTGATTGATGAGAAGTATTGATGATAATTAAGATCTCCGAGTCTGGAGATACCGTAGTCCTAAGTTTATGTACATCTATATCACGCCCTTCATGTACATACGTGTACCTTACACACAAGTTTTTGTATCAGTTTCGAGCTAATACAAGCAATAAATATCCAGAGCGCGACTCAGTTCCGTGCGTGTCGTTTGCCTGAGAGTTTGTAAAACGCGTTTGAAAATTCACAACGTATTTTTGTCGATGTACAGTTTATTTGTAGCTATATTATAGCGCGTAATAAATTTATTGTTAGGATTGTCATCATGTATCTGAAAGGAAATTATCCAGCCGACGACTGCTACTTCTTCAGTTGTGACAGCATTAAATTACTGCCACTGTCTTACGAAGAAGTAATAATATTCATCAATACGATTTACGATAAAACGGATACGCTAACATGCCGATTGTTTATTGAAAAGCGTCCAATAGATTATACTCGACAGAATCTAAATACACATTCAGCTTATTACTTATTGTCTACAGTAAATATTGTTACGAAATGGCGCGCATTGCAACTCGTTTCTCTAGTTCGATCCTTTTTCATGCTCGAAATCAAATTTAGCGAAGTAATATCAGTTTTAATTGCCAACTCGGAATTGGACATGTATCGGACAACCAAACAGTTTCTCCGTAATTATTTGCAAACTGTTTATCCTAACGAGTAACTATTTATTTTCACAGATATTATTCATGTTTTACCTTCTAATGCTCGTAGAACGGATAACGTTGACCACCATTGGGATAAAAGATGATTTTAAGGAAAATTTAACGTCCCTCTGCCATGGTCTACTTTGCGACATTGTCAGGTAGGCAGTTATAAATATATAAATATGTAAATCAATTGCCATGACAGTTGCGCACGAAATTTTTCTACACAATGCAGACAAAATGAAAAATAAATAGAAATGTCGTAATGTATTCTAAGGAAGGTAGCAAAATGCGTTATACTGATAGAAGCACGATATAAAGCCTTATATGGCAAACATAAAGAAGTCGTCGCTCTATGGCGTATTGCAGGTTTTTTACATATAATAGCAAACTATATCTATATACTCTCGTGTACTCGAATATCGCTGGACGATTTGCGCTCGAGGGAAAATGGTGGGTATGGCTACTCTGCTTACTTGTCGTGGACTTCACTTACTATTGGAGCCATCGTTTGAATCACGGTGAAATTTTTATCTAAACCTTCACGTCATGCTGTTACTTCTCCTTTCGGTCAACTGAAATGTTAATCGCACGCTTGCAGAGGTACATTGCCTGTGGGCCTTTCATCAAGTACACCACAGCAGCGAACAGTACAACTGTATGACCGCAGTGCGGCGATCTATTGTGGAAGACTTGTATAATTCTGTAAATATCATTTTTGCTGAAAATTTCAACCGACTGCGCAAGACTTCATTGCGTTCAAGAAACATTAATGAGAAACGTTAATTATTAGAAGAATAGTCGAACGAATTTCGTTTGGGATAAATGAAGGATAAAAGAAAACCGTACAGCAACATGCGCGTACTTTGATTAGAAATTTTCGTTAGAATCGATTATAGTGCTTATAATTTAGATGATTTAATCGTTGATGATTTTACGGTGCGCTATCTTAATTGAAATTCTTCTCGTAGATATTTTATATTCCTGCTGCCATGTTGTTTCCTCCAAAGTATATCATGTACAGTGTCCATTTCATTGCACTCTATCAAATGTTCTTACATACGGAACTCCTTGATGGCATTCAATCACTCGAATGGACTTTTAATATGCCCAAGCATCATCGCATCCATCATGGTAAATTATCTAACATCTTCTCGCATCATTGAGGGATATCTTACATGTGTACGTTTACAGGTTGCAATAAGTTTTGCATAGATAAGAATTACGGCGGTATATTGATAATATGGGATCGTATATTCGGCACGTTTCAGACTGAAAAACCATACGTAAAGATACTTTACGGTCTAATAGATAATCCTACGTACTTCAACATATTCTATCAACAGGTGAGAGAATTATTATCAATTGGCAACATTTTACGTATAAATTATAGACATAACACGCAATGAAATACAGCTTGAGTTGCGTTTGTCATACATTAGCTTAAAAAACGAATCTGTAACGTAATGCTAAGAGTTAAAGTCCTTTTGCGCACGAGATATATTAATCTCTGCAGATTAATGAATAATATGATTTGAAAGAATTCGAAACTGAACTATCGAAACTGAAAAGGGCAATACTGAGTATTGCACCGTTTATAATCGTTTGTAATGTCATAGGTATTTGGTCTATCAAGACTGATTAAGAAATGCGTAAGTATGAAATCCTTTGGTAATAGAATTCGCAGTATCTTAATGGGTCCTCGATGGCAACCAGGTACATCACGTTTAGGAACCGATCTGGAGGTAAAATAGAGATGCTTAGTATAAAATAAAATGTAATAAATAACATAAAATGTCATTGCACGATGTCAATTACAAGTCTTACTTTATTATCGATAAAATATGAAAATTCGGAGAGTATTTTAAATTTCATTCAAAAGCATCCGTTTTTCTCATTTTCAGGAAAAGCTTTGGATTAAACACAGGAATCCCGCCGTGAAACATTGGAACATAAGCTGCATCTACACCATTCTTTTTACGTTGACTGTACATCATGCTGAACTATACTTGATAAAGGTGAGCTTGTGGCGGGAATCATTCATATGGCTATTTTCTAAGTTAATAAAAGCTTTCCGCAAACGGCATTCGAAGAGCGTAACTTTCGACTGCCACTCTGGATAACGCAGAAATTTTCTCTAGAGATGCATTATCCATTTATTAATAAAAGCTCTTACTTATCGATACAATCTTGAATAATTGTATCCAGTATTTACAAAGATATCTGGGATAGAAACGAAGCAAACAAACTGCGTTCGCGAAATTTTCAAAATATTAAAAAGAACGATATTTACTCAGAGATCAATGCATCACTTCTACTACAGCGATTAATATTTATACAATTATACGAATCGAATATGCTTTTTCATTCTCATCTGATATTTATTTTCAGAAAACGGACATCCCTAGAATGACACTCGCGATTCTAAACATTTTTACCAGTTTCTTTACTTGTGGTTTACTTTGCGATGGTATTAATGTCGTAAAAGTTATTTCGCTAGAAACTATTCATTGGTTCATAATAATGAATATCTATTCTCAAAGTCCTTTATGGATCTTTCAAATTTACATCGCTCTATGGAATTTTTATTCATTTTATCTTTTGATAATACTCTCTACTTGTCTGATTCTATTGGTGGGTTATATGTTATAAATCGATTTACGAATATAATGCAAGTTATGTAAATAGGATTTACAAATAAATTATATTATTAGTTTCGCCAAACAGTTTAACATATATATTTATATCAATATAATAATGCGCATATGTCACATTATAAAAATACCATAATAAAACTTATATTTATAGTATTTTTAAACACTAGATTTCCTTTAATATAATTAATAATGTTGTATAATATACATAATGCGATTCATAAGCTCTGAGACTCATTCTTTTATGGTCATATTGATGATGATGCAATCATGTTATGTAATCATTCCTGAACTATATCCTCATCTTTATCCTTGAAACTTTACGAATAATCTGAATTGTCATTATGTAAATAATCGAGTATTTGTCAAATATATTTTTTGAGTCACGGATCTGCAAAGGAAAGCAATGTGTTGCAATCGAATTTTGCTTAAGGCTAGTTAATCTGCTAAACAAATATTTTGGAAATAATAGAAAAAATTTACGACGAAGGGGCATTAAGTCGAGAATCGTCTCTCGATAGTACGTAAATCTCGTAAAAGGAGAAATTTCCCAACGAATAATAAGCACAACGACAAATAAACGATAAATATTTCGGACGGCTTATTAGTACATCATTGTGTATATATATGTGTATATGTATGTGTATGTGTAAGTTTATATCATGATTATCTTGACTTGTTCCATACTACCTGAAATATTTCAATTTACACAACGGAGTTTGTAATCTCGAAACGTGGCATTTAAAAAATAACGCATTTAATATTGTCGAAAAGATAGCATATTAAAATTGCTTCATACATTATTTTTCAACATGACATATTTAATCCGCGTGTTGTAAGTAAATTACGAAAACATAATTGCTGTTTTCTTCCTCTACAGTTGTGCCTTTTACATATTTTACATCGCAACGCTTAATTAGGTAGTGATAAATAGCTCGGTTATTTTCGTCGGAGAACGTTAGCAGCAGATTTTAAATCCGCGAGTTTGTATATCAACATGCCGTAGTAAATGGTCCACTGACATACACATGTACTTGCGTTTTGGAATATTCCGGATTTATGTACAATGTACAAGCAACGTACAATATACACGAATGCTAGTCTTCATTGTCACGTCTCGCAATTTGTAACGTATATTCGTCATCTTCTGATTTAGGTGTTTTAACAATAACAACAATAACTACTGATTCCCAATATTTTATTTTCTCTTACGCATCTCGTGGATATCGAGACGAGAAAAAATGTAAATATATGTCCTAAATGGTATAAATTCGCCATTTCTTTCATGACGCTCAGTATCGAGATGAAATACAAGAAGAAGCACAAGAATCACATAAATAATATAAAGGCATTTAATAAAATTAAATGATACTTTCTAGACACATTTGCCCATAACAAGTAATTTGTTAAGTAATCATAAGTATTTATAGATAAGATATTTAAGATGATAAGGTAATAATAAAAAAATAAAAGTAATGTTTTAGCATTTGCAATCGCATACAAACGCATACATATGCGCACACGTATACACGTGTAAGCAACGAAATATAAAATAAATGGTAACTTAAGTAACTTAAATCATTCCGCTGTCAAAATATTTTATTTTATTTTGTAGAAAATATATAAATGCGACAATCACATTGAGAAGAGAGTTATTGTTCTTCCTTGGTATATAATTTTCTTTTGTCCCTATCATTTTATAATTCTTCTAAATGGAATAGAAGTGTATATAGTGAACATTGAACGCAATCCTTTTGATATTCATCTGGAGAACATAATGAAAAGCTTGAACAATCTATGTGTTTAATAATAACTTATTTAGTACGTTAAACACATATACATATGCACGAAAACATATATCTTCTATTCTGATACTCGTGAATTTCTGTTAAAAATTGTTTCGATATAACAGACCCACTTATCCGATTTATTTATTAAATAATATTATAAAATATTATGAAGAACACGCTGTAGAAGTGATCCAATTTTATGGAAGTATTAAACCGGCTTTGCAAAATAGATGAATAAAAATCGGATTTTTGCTGAATTTAGCATGAAAAAATTTTATTGATATTTTAATGAACATTAAATGATTACATTTTACGTTCATTTTACAGAGCACGCTTTTTACAAGAATATTATATCCACTTGGGACACATGGTTTTTAATTTATGCATTTGCAGTCCGTATATCAAAAAGTATAAAAAGAAAAAAAAGAATCCAATGATAAAATTCACATTGGAGCTTGCTGTATATTCATTTATACCAATCCCAAGTGATTGTTTAAAATGTATCCGGATCTATGCTACTGTCATTGTTTCTATCATTTCATTTCTCCACTCATTCGTGATATTTGTACTTAATTATTCAATGGTTAATCAAATTATAAACAATTATAAACAATAGGGATGCGAAAAACTAATACTTTATTAAACCATTACTAATAAAACCAATGGCCGGCAAAGACTTTATTTAAATATTATTTTGGTCATTTGTATTTTTTTGAATATGAATTCAGTGTATATGCGTATGCATGTATACGCACAAAAATATATATACACACGCATACACATATATTTCATTAAAAAAGATCCTATTTCTTTATACGTATATTGACGTACGTATAATAAGATATCCCAAAAACACTAATAATAATTTGCAAATTCCGTGGAAGAAGACTGTAGAAGATAGTAATTTTAATATGTTATCATTAACAATCGAAGAAGTTGTGTTTACGGAAACATCTACATTGCATATAACATTTCGACATATCTAAATGCACAAAGTTATAGCTCTGTTATTAAGTGATTAAATTGTAATCATTTCTTATTTAAAAACTATTATAGCCACGACAATAATTATCAGTAGTAATCATTTTAAGATACTCTGTATAAATGTGCAATAACATGAATATACAATAAATATACAAAAAATAATCATATATTTATATCAATTTGATATTATTTTTATACTTTCCTGTGCTTTTTACGAGATAGACTATTTAAAAGAGTTTCATGTTAAAACAAAATACGATATAAAATTCATCGTGCTCTCTGATATTGTTTTTAGTATTCTTTAACAATGAACATATAAATGAAAACATTAGAATTATATTAAATCATTTAGTATTGCAATATTTAAATAATATCAATTATAAATGTGCATTATCATATATATGCGCCATGATGAATAGACAAAATACGAATAGAATATATAATTTCAGACATAAAGTTAAGAGATATATTATATTACTTCATTATTACGTTATCTTTTTATATATCATTAATTTATTGTATATTATGGAAGCATAGCAACAAACTGCGATATTTTTCATCATAGTTTCATTTTTATTTATAGTTTTATTATTTTTATTTACCCCACGCATTTCGTGACACATTTGAATTTATATGTAATATCGTTTAAAGAACATATTTGTGGTAATATCGTTCACTTTCTAAAAAATTAACGCATTCTGCATCATAAATTATTCCTCCAGAATGTGCCCAAGTCCGCATGCAAAGTAAATCAGAAACATGGAAGTAATTAAATTATTATCGCCTCCTGTTTCCCCTTTTAGTCATGCTTTTTATAGCATAAGTTATATTTTATTAAACTTGCTGCAATAAATTTGCTGACGAATACTCGACCAGTCCTCTTAATGATTATACGTTGACACCGGATTTCAAACCCGCGACTTTACGTATCTTGTAGACAGACGATCAGTTAACATAAACAAAATCTGTCTTGGGATATCTCGAATTTATATAATCAACATTACGCAGGCTACCCTATAGTCTTAATTGTCGCCTCTGACAATCTGTAACGTTCGATTCACATCATTCAATTCACATCTTTCATCTAGTGATATCAGTTACTAGTGATACCAGCGAGTTCCTCGTTAAATTTAATAAATATCATGAATCTCATAATAGACTATGTTCAGTGCGCGTTTTACTTCATATGTACAATGTTCGATGAGTTTTCGAATTATATCTTGCTGCCGCAAAACAATTATCTAAAAGTAAATTTAACAACATGAAAAGTTACAACTACATACTCCATTGATCCATTGATTCTCCAATAATCATGTATCAGTGCACGTTCAAGTTATCCGATAGAAATCACGTTAAAAAGAAATTATTACAAGTTTCTTGTGCACGTGCATGTCACACGCATTGAACCTTTTTAAGTTAAATGCCACCATCAGTTTATTAATTACGCACACAATGTGCGTAAATTAATAATAGATCAAACAGATGATCTCTTGATTACTTCCTCTTCTCATTTTCCTCGGATTCAAGTGTAACGAAATATTTCATCTCGGCTTCAAGCAACACGTGAAAGATTGTGACCTTTGAAAATGGTTTATGTTTACAGATGATGGTCTACTTTTATATTTTAGTATTTACGGAGCAGCATATCATATTTTTCAAAAGAGGAGGGAATAACCTGAAGGAGACTATGACGTCGCTGAATCATGGTATATTTTACGAGAGTTGCAGGTAAGTAAATCACGAATACGCGAAGACATCTAAATACTTGGGAATACGAATTGTTCGTTAAGAACCGTTATCAATCTGTGCAGATTATTTACGCATAAATTGGAAGCGCCTGTATACTTTTTCATTTACAAGAGGATTGGAAAAATGGCTCTAAGCAAGTTCGAAGAAGAAGAGTTCGCGTGGATAGCATGTTGCATCGGTTTTATTGCCACGGATTTCTGTTACTATTGGGTCCATCGTCTTAAACATGGTTAAATTTTTGTCTAGATATTTACACTAAGTTGCCAGCTATCCTCTCATTTTCCGTTAATCAAGAGATAAATCGTCCGCTTGCAGAAGTTCACTTACTGTGGATCTTTCATCAAGTGCATCATAGCAGCGAACTGTTTGAACTTCCGGTCGGCGTGCGGCAATCCGTTGTGGAACTTCTCTACGATTTTGTAAATATCAATTTCAATCGAAAGTTGCGACCGAATATTTATTTTAATGGCGTAATAAGATATTGGTAATCGTAACCGCCGGAATGGTGGCTGGATCTCTCTTGTTAAAGATAATGAATACACGAGAAGGAAAGAAAACATTTTTACACCAAAAAATATCCGAGCAAAATAGTAATAATGCTTTAAACGCGGTTTAAAAGATTTACGCATATAGTTATTACATGATGCACTGCTTATGATTCATGATCGAAACTTTCTTTACAGATGTTTTACATTCCCCTCGCCCTTTTCGTAAACCCGTATTACCTCATAATGAGTCGTGAATTGATTTATTTATATCAGATATTTATACATACGGAAGTAATAAATAAACTTGGACCGCTCGAGTGGATCTTTAATACACCTAACCATCATCGCATTCATCACGGTAAATTCTACATTCTAATTATCTGTAACGCAAGCATCTTATGGTTACGGTTACATGTACTTTACATATACGTCGTCAATAGGTGGCAACAAATATTGCCTGGACAAAAACTATGGTGGAGTGCTTATAATATGGGACCGAATCTTTTCTACGTTTAAGGAGGAACAGAGGCATATAAAAACGTTTTATGGTCTGCCGGTCAGCCCCAAATCTTATCACGTATTATACCAACAAGTAAGAGAAACGACATCGCGACAACATAATACATACATCATTTTTTAATGTACTACTGCAACATCGCCGCTACATCTGTCGCTTTAAGACAAATATGTTTCTTTTATCTATGAATGTAACGTCCGTTTTGTCTCGTCCAATGACACATTAATTTCTGCAAGTCGATAAGTCGAGCGAGATAGAAGAGCAAAATTCAGATATACTAAGAACGGAAAATAGCAGCGATCTAAAGGCATAAATAGGAATTTGTAAACTGCGCTATCTTTAATCCATCGCTTCTTCCAACATTACAGATATCTGGAATTAAGAATTTATTTACATCGCATTCGCATATGATGTTTAACAAGAAATATCTTCTTCGTATTTTCTTCAACGGGCCTAGATGGACCTTGGATGCACCACGTTTGGGATACGAAGAATACGTAAGATAATACTTCATGAAACAAGATGACCATATGTGTTATGCATAAAGAGATAAAGCTATATGGCTCACGAAATCTAAAGCTATTACATAATCGCGATTTAATCAGCGCACGTCGCTCTTTATTTCATAGAAACGAGTTAGAGATCAGAAGAATGACAAAGACAAAAGTTACATAGGTTATTGGAATTTTCATTATGTCTGTTTTTCTCATTACGTTATCGCCTTAAATGGCTTGGAAGTATTCGCGGCGAGGGTGAGTATTGAACGCAATCCACTTACTTGTTTACCTTGCATAACATAACAAAGAGCTTTAACAATTCGCAAACATGTTTGGTAATTATTTATTTATCATGTTGCAACGCACATGTACATACGCGAATCCATACGTATTATCCATGAATTTCCGTTAAAAATTGATTTAAGAATGTCTTGTTTATCGATTTGAATGTTGATAAATTTGAATGTTGTATTTTCAAGAATGAGTGTATACGGTACGAAAGCAATCGTATAGAATCAGGCACGCAGGTTTGCGAAAAAGAAAGAAAAAAGCGCAGATTAATTAGAATTCCCGATGCATTTATCGCGACAGCTAAAATTTTCGTAATATTTAATAATATCGTAATATCTTATTTTATATATTTTATATTTTTCAGAATATGAATTTAATGCAGATAATACGTGCCTTTGAGAACATGTTCATCAGTTTCTCCAGTTATGGTTATTTTTTCGACAATTACGAATTCGAAAGCATTCTGATAAGCTTCATACGATATTGTGTATTGTTCGCCATGACGAACTATGACGATTCTTTTAGGTCTATGATAAACATATACATTAAGATATTTCTTCTTTATGATGGATTTTATATTTTGATAGTATTTTTTCATTTTCTCGTACAGTTAATACATGATTCTCCTAAAAGGGATGAATAGAGGTAGATTAATTAACGAGAGAAAAGTAACATGAAGTAAAATTAATAAAAAGACTTCTTGTAAAAATAGATTTTTAATTTTTAACTAACATAATATTTTTTTCAAGTAACGTAATTTTAAGCAAAGTAATATGATATGATCAAGGCAGCTTGTTTTTGAGCAGAGTTTTGTAAATCTGTTTGAATAATACAAGGAGCACATTAAATATATATGATCTTTTAACTATACATATATGTTGTATATTAATTTAATTATTTTCATGTTTTTAAATTATTGTATACACACATACACACACGCATGTATATATATATATATTTATTTATTTATTAACATATATGTATATATTAGATATGTACATGTCAATAAACTATATATATATGTATATATATATATATATATATATATATATATATATACACGCACATACATATACGTGCATGCAAAAATATTTATGCTCATATGTATAATGTGTAATATACTTTTTACGAGATTGCTGTTATAAGGAATACAAACCATTATATTATAGTTGCATTATATTTTAATGAATATCTGATTGTTATTGCATTGTATATTATAAGTGATACTAAATTGTAGATATATATTGTATATACAAAATAGATAATAATATGTTTCGAACACATTATTTCACTGTAAGAACGATATAAATAAACTATGTAAAACTTTTTGTCACAATTCTGCATCAAGATTTGCCCGAGATATACTTTTCAAAATAATTTAAACGCGACGATGAATAATTAATGTAATAATTAATATAATAATTAATATAATAACTTAGACAACAAGTTAATAAAAATGGCTGTCAAGAAAACAACATATTAGACATTTCGAGAAATAAATCTGCGATTATATGTCTAATTTTTCATGCAAAGTGCTCTAAAAAATTATTAGGAATGATTACTATCATTATTTCTCATGTTTCTTTGCATTTACGCTCGCTTATCTTTTTCGTGCTAGATTAAACAATAATAAATACCTGATTGATCATTTTAATCAAAGTACGTTAATATTAGACTCTGAATCCGCGAATCGTTTGCGAAACCTTACCAATATATCAAACACGTCAAGTTCGCAAAAACAGCATACGTGAGTCAGCTGCATCTGCTGCTGTTCGCTGAACAATCTAAACAGTCATTCGTCTGGCAAATTTGCGAGTATTTTCATTCAAATCTATGTAGAAAGGAATCGCATTGAGAGCGATCCGTGATACTTCGAACCGTGTCGTTTTAGGAATAGCAACCAGACAGTCAATTAACAGTCTATTGTCAATCAATAGACAACGACTCGAGATTTATCTCATGGTGAAAAATCGTGTTTCGCAATGCTCGGCCATTTTTCGAGATAAATCTTTCGAAGCCGTTCTCCATCAAACTAAACTTCCGGCCGTGACTATATTTACCCGGTCCCGCGTG
Organism: Eciton burchellii; assembly: GCA_020341155.1. NCBI lineage: Eukaryota > Metazoa > Arthropoda > Insecta > Hymenoptera > Formicidae > Eciton > Eciton burchellii. The sequence continues at coordinate 1,166,828 of JAHMML010000028.1, read as the reverse complement.
TGGCATCGCGATACCAAGGTGTGTACGTGTTGTGTGTACGCGATGCGCGCGTCATGATACGAATATTGCGCTCCACGCACTGCACAGCATCGTATTCGTCGTAATATTCGACTCGTACACGAGCAGGGGCTTTCGCTTCCCGCAAATTCGCATCTGAATGTCCGCGTCACGATGCAACGTACTCGCGTCATCCGTGAATATTCTCCGTGGCTCCTTGCACTTTATTCGCGATGCGAGCGTTCCGCGTGCGAATATCATTGCGCTCGCGCGTTTTCTCGCGCGAAACAGGAAACTTAGCGCGACGCGATAGATTAGATCGCGGCAGAAGAAATCATTGAGCGCGCGGAAATGTCCTGCTTTTTATAAGTTCAGTCGCAGATCGTAAATTTAATAAAAACAAGAGTCTGTAATGTTTCCTCTTTGCGTATTCATGAAACACATTGCATTTATGTTTCTCCGTACGAACGTTCGCACAATGAACGTGACGTTTGATCGCGCCATCCTCGAGGCGATCCTATGGGTCAAGGGTCAAGCGTTACGTCGACAAAGGCAGCTAGGCATGCATGCAGAGGATTACTCTGAAAATTCGAGTCTGCGCTGCGCGTAACGAGCAGTAGTCTGTACTACAGAAGGCTCCGAAAATTTTCTCTCGCGTGTCGCCCCGAACGGAGGGTGTCGTAAAACATACACGTTAATTTCACCCGCTCGCTCCATTTCGCTCACTCCGCCCTGCAGCCCTTCGCGTGCAGGCACCCTCAGATGTCTCCGATAGACTCGAGGCTGCCTTCTTCGTTTTTTTCTACGAGTTCAGCAAGCGCTCGCGAACTCGAAATGCGCGGGGGGGAATTCCCTGCTAAGTAGACTCGTTGGGCGATGCTAATTGCGCGACGCCATTAGGGATGCCATTAATGAACGGCTATACGCTGCATGCGCGAGCTATGCCGCGAAGCGGCATGGGAATATACGCGGCCCCGCGAAGTGGACGGCACTTAGAATCGACGACGACGGTTCGAGGAACGGGAGCAGGAAGGCGGCACCTGGTTCTCCGCCCGAACTTTTGCAATTAGCAAAGTAAATTGCCGCTAACCTTGCCGATCCCCGCGCGCGCGCATGCGGGGTATGGTGTTTCATAATTTAATAACGCGTCGCACTGCCGCCCAGCTCTCCCGAAGCACGACTCGTTTCTCTCGGCATCGAGAGAGCCATTAGACATCTCCTCCTCGCCATTTGGTCAAGGCTCGCTCAAGGCCGCAATGGTCGAGATGGTTGCATCTCGGGGAGCTCCGCATTCGAGCGCTCGTTCCGATATCACGTCTTTTATTCTAGTCCTTCTAATTCTGCAGATCCTTGTCGTCCTTGAACGAGGCGTCTAATGCTTGGAATGATAATAATGATTACTATCGATTACTATCGGATCGCGATTGAACGTTGCGTCATGGAATAGCGACGATTTCTCGAGATAAACCGTCAGGCGCGCTTCCCTTTATCCAATGATTAAATATTTTAGCTCATAAGAACGTAGAAAGAGGAATGGAACTCTCCTCTGCTGCGGCGGTATGACAAAGTTCCATTTTCTCCGGCGCGATGCACAAGATACGATTATTTGCGCGACGGATCGCCGCCACGAGAAAGCTCGTCCTGGGATTCCGCAGGAGAGAAAAGCCGCGGCTCATCGATTCCGCCGCTGTTTACCCCGATTGCCGTATCCTCGAGGATGTCGTCAGTCGTAAATATCCCCTGGAGATATCGTTTTCCACAAAGAAGAGGGGCGGGGGGAGGTGTTTCTGCCGTCTCCTTTCTTTCGTTCCGTTTCTTTATCGCGCGTATTCGTGCGTGTAAGCTGTAATTTATAAAACGCGCATGCCCCACTGCCGTTAAGCGTTCGTGCTCCGGTTCGGATAAGGCGGCCGAGTCAACGCAAAACACGGAGATAAATCCGATACTCTGACGTCAGGAAATTCACTCGCGGCACCACGTGGAAGTGCAGAGCAAAACAAACGGCTGCAAGTAAAACACGCCTCCCCCATGTAACCCTTCTCTCGCTACGTGAATCTCCAATCAAGCTGCGAGATATGGACCGCGCGGCGGCTCGCCGTCATCGCGAGCAGCTTGAACCAGGTGAGGCAGAAGGGGCGGTCTTCCAGTTAACCGTAGCGAGCTTTAAATCCATCTAATGTCGCCTGTTTGAATTTTACCACGTACCAGTTCATAAAGTATGTAAGGGCATCGATCGCCCTGTGTACGAGCGCGTGCGTGTGCAGGGCATCCGCCTTTCCACAGTCTCTGTCTCTCTCTCTCTCTCTCTCTCTTCCCCTCTTTCCCTTCGCGGGAACACACGTGAATGCCGGCATTCTGATAAAAGTGGATAGATATAATAGATGGAGGAAAGACGACGGAGAAGCTTCGAACGAGCTTTCGCGGAGGTATCGTGAACATCTTGGACTAGGAGTTCCCATCTCGAAGAGATGAGAAGGGCGAGATCGAGTCGGTCACTCGAAAGGCATCGCCGCTTTATCCGTGAAGGCGAGAAGAGAAGCACGCGAGCTTATGTCGGCTAAGACCGGGCCACTTCAGCGCGAACAACACGTATAATCGCATTGAAAGGCAAAGATGCGAGTATTCGTCACTATCCGCGACGCTCGTTACGGATCGGTTTATTCTACGCCGGCCGCGGACCGGAGACACAACGAAGAATTGAAATTCAAAGGGCACAAAAGCTTTCCATTATAAAGGGATCCAATAAAAGGGAAATATTCAAATTCGAGTAGTATGTCTTTTCTCATATTTATAGAAGACTAGAGAGCTCATCGGACGGACGCCTTTGCATAATTTCGTGTCGACAAGGCGGCGCGACCTCGCATAGACAGAGAGAAAGAGAGAGAGAGAGAGAGAGAGAGAGAGAGAGAGAGAAAGTTAGAAACAATTGTTAAAGGAAAAATCTCGTAATGTCACATCTAAACTTATCGATGCATTATATAATAAAGAACGGTTCCATCTTTCTTCCGCAATTTCTGGATGAAAAATAGATTTATATGCGCGGATAATTTTGTGGTGCTCCTTAAGGATACAAATTAATTCCGGATATGAGTGAATGAAACTGTTGGAAACTGGCAAATCTACGTATCGCGACGCGTCGGCTTTCGGATACGGATCGATTTATTCTACTTCGAACGGCAAAGGGATTTATTTGACGAACTGAAAGCGAAAAGAAACGCGCGGATCAAAGCGACGTTCCCATTGTGAAGGTAGGCAATCTAAATAAAAAATGAAAATATTAAAATTCATAGAACACGTTTATTTTTTATCCGGAATTCCCTCCCTTTCGTAAATAGTGCATCCCATGTAAGGGAGAGTATTAACACGTTAACATAATCCGGCCTACGTCCGGCTTATCTCATTGAGTTTACTTTGCGATAACGACATATGAAACGACATGGGAGTACTGTGAAAAAGTATGTGGATTTTGGAGGAATGGGCGATGTAATTTCAAGAATTCCGTGCAAAGGAAATATATCCCGAAGGAATAATTAGCGGTAAAATCTGAAAAACTCAAAAAGTTCCGTCAACAAGATTTACGCATAATTTTATTCGACATAATGTAATCTTTCAATATTCACGCACGTAATTCCGAAACTACTTTCCGAAACTACTAATTGAATAATTATGCAAATAAATAATGACATCAAATTATTTTAATAATGCTTGTACAATTACATCGTACATAATAACAAATAATTATTATACCAACTAATGTATTCATAAATTTTGTTATTTGTATAATCGTTTATATAAATAACGATGCCAAATTGCTAGAATAATGACGCCACTCAATTTTAAGCTACCACATTCACGTACCGTTTTGTAAATTGATTTGTTCAAAAGGCGGAAATGAATATTTTTAAAGAAGCAAACAGAAACGAAACGTCGATTAAGACTGCACAATTGGGGACTGCACGACGGAAATTCAATTCACGTACATTTTTCTCTTGCCTTTCATAATTTATGCGCTCGATATCGATGTGCCTTATCGATCATTCTCTCTTTTCTGCACCGCCAGACTGTAACTTGTGCCTACCTTGTAATCAAAAGTGCATTTCCTGCTGGAAACCGAGGAACTGTAAATGACTCGTTGATAGTTGATTTGTCAATTCTATTATCCATGCATGCACGCAGAAATCATCATAAACCATTTATTATTACGATTAATAATGCGCAAGATGTTTGTATTAATTTCAACGTTACACCGCACTGACTATCGATTACATAATAATCGCAAATATGCGATCCAGATCGACTTGATGGAGACGTCCTTCAGTTTGACTCACGTTTGATGGAAGATGTAGGAAAAATTGAACGAAAAGAAAAGATAAAGGAGAGAAATCGCGTTCGCGATTTAGATCGGCAAACGACGTTCGATCTCTCGCAAACGGCATCACGCGCGATTGCGAGGCCTCGCGATAACAAATGGGGAAACCTGCCGTTGACAGACGGGGAGAATGTGGGTCAGGACGCAGATCCTTGTAAAATTATGGCGGAATAACAACGAACGCGGCGAACGCGATGGGCTTCCGTATGGAGAACCTTCCGTCAACCATTTTCTCACATTCCGCTGCTCTTAAAAAAAACAGAGGCCCCTTCTTGATCTCTCTTTGTGTAAATGATGCAAAATGCACGACAGGGAAACGACAGCCGGTTGACGCGGTATTCCGCTTGCGAGCATCCGTTCGCGGATGTATTTTTTAGCGCAACCGAATGCGTATTATTGTTGCATATGAATACGAATATCGGAGATATCCAGATATGAATGTCACGAACCTGAATATATATTAACGATACGTACTCGGATGTCTATTAATAACACGCCGTGCGCTACACCGACGCGTTACACCGTGTGTATGTGTATGTATTAACGTATACTCGATTCTCCGAAATGGATGTAATTGACACTTGCGCATAATTCTGCTCAAAGTATCGATAGCGATTGCAGAGTGACCTCGACCTCCGGCGATCTCGACCGGATAATCCGCGTTCGAGATCAGCGTCACCGTCCTGAAGCTCGCGTATGATTTCAGAAGACGCGTCAGACGAGGCGGAATCTCACGGTTGACGAAGGATCCTCGAAACTGAAATCGTCGAGATGCCGGCAGGAGGAACTTTCAGGAACTTTGATCGTTTCTTGCATCGATATCGATTTAATTCGATACCGACTTCATCTCCGCACGCTTCCCGGCTCGCGCGTTTATCTTACGTCCCTTACGCCAGCGCGGCCTCACATAACTAATGCAAAGCTGAACCCGCGAGATGCGTCGGCTAAAGGTCATACACTGGCCGTCGCGAGATCGATTGACGGCCAGCGAAGCCGACACGAGAGGTTACGCGCGTAGTCGGCGCCGGTGCGCGCGGCCGTCCGCGTCAAACGTCGAACACGCCCGCGACTTCCGGTCAATCCGTGTGTCGTAATTGTCGTTGTTTACGTGCTTCGTGGGCGAGGGCCTCATCAGGGTGCGTAATTGCCGGATCCACGCGTGGCAAATTGAACGGCGCGTATCGGCCGCCGAACAAAAGTTGATCAGATTTTTACCATGTAATCATGAATAAACATACGACAGAAGTAAATCGTAATAATTACGCACGCTGGCCGCGCCGGCCACTGACGAATTAACAATTTGCCGCTCCGGTAACGATTATTTTTGCATTCATGCATATATAATGTAATCCGCATACGACGCGCGGGCAAAAACGTTTGTAATCCCTTTTTATTTTATTTCCGCCGACGACGTCGCGGATTTTGCATAATTTATCCCTTCGTGCCTTAAACGCTCTGCCCAGAATCGCTCTGGCACATAGCCGCCACGGATGTAGGCCGAGTTTTATATCAAATTAATCAAATCATCGCTGTAATTAGTCATAATTAGTTCGTATGAAGCGACGTAATCATAATCCATAATTAATACATATATACCTGCTGATTATAATATTATACGTTATTCCTGATATGAATAAACGATGTGTTTTGTCATGATATGTCATCGCGCCTGTATATGAGGACAACTGCGGCGACTGTTAATGAAATAACTCGAGAGCGCAGTTCATCTAGGTACAACGCGATCAAAGAGCACGCGTGCGAAGCACATTTGCGAAACCAATGGCGAGACATCGAGGAACGAAAGGGAGTTTTTAGGGAAAAACGCGAAAATCGCGGCGGCACGCGATCATCGCGGATTAATGCGCGGGATTAAAGCGGCGCGCACAAAATTCCTCCGCGACAGCCTGATTTACGATCCCGCGATTCCGCGAGAAGAGAGAATTCCGCGGTTAGGGGGAAAGGGAGGAGGGGCAACACGCGAGGCTCTCATCCTTCTCGTATCAATTGATTGCCCGATCGCCGATATTCCCGATGGAGTCCTCCGCGTGCGGTGTAACGGCCATATTAAATTATCGCTAACGATTTTACGCAAATCATATCGCGCATTATCGCGACGCTTTCGCGCTGAAACCTCTAAATGCGCGATAACTGCGCGACAAGGCGATCGTTAATTTAGCTGGCCTCGTCGATCTAATTTGTAACCTTACGATCCCTTCGCGCATCCGTAAATCTATCCTCGTCAGTTGGAATGTTTCTCGAAGAGGAGGATGTTTATCGATACGTGCGAAACGTCGAGTGAATCGGTCGATCGATTGAATTCAAGAATGTCTTCTGGATTGTTGCTGACGATCGACACGTGGTGTCGCGAGTCAAGCCTCATTCGGAAATAGACTCACGTGGCGGAAGGGAAATCGAGAAGAACGAAGTGGACCTTCAAATATCCAACGATAATCGAATCGAGCCAAGTGTTCATCGTCTTCGATAATCGACGCCTCTCGATGATTCTAAATCGATGTCGTCGCGGGGACAAGCGAAGTCAACCCTCCTCATTGGATCCGACACGACGATCAGCGGGATCGATATTTCCTCCTTCCTCCCCCGCTCATCGCCGGTGGGTACTTCCTTGGTGGCTTTTTTTCGCGGATCCTTTCGTATGGTTTCCAGGGGAAAGCCACAGGCGCGAGAAATGGGAGGGAAAATAAAGGAGAGACGGAAGAGCGAGGCATCGTAACGATCCACCTGCTCCACTTCCGGCATGTGGAGGCCGGGGCGCGAGGGGGATAATTGCGGCCCGTCTGAAAATCAAAGGGACCTCCTCCCTTCCGGCCGACGTTACTCCGCCGTCGCCGGCCACCCCGCCCTTCCGCGCCCGGCCCGTCCCGTTTTTCCGCCTGTCGGGACGACGTCCCGATTTTAATCCGCGGGTGCCATTCTCCCCGGGACGGGAAAAAGGGATTTCAACTGGGGGACGGACGGACAAACGGGGGAGGGAGGGGGCGAATTTTCTGTCAGCAATCTCTCACCGGCTATTATTTTCTATTTCGATCGCGCGATCACCGGCGCGTTAATTAAACATGCTATATGCCCCGAAATCCCTGGGATTCTCTTTTTTTTGGGGGGGGGAGGGCTTGCTATTACTGGCTTCCTGGGGAAGCTTCGCCATTTATTTGGACGCAAGGTCGTCGTGACTAAAATTCCGAGGGATTTCAGAATAACAGAGTTATTGCTTCGTCATTGCTAAATAAACAGCGACATCCTTCGGATGTCGAGGAAGCCGCGGTTATAATGATAGCCGAGAAGAAGAAGGAGCTAAATCGACGAATGTATTTTCCCCGTGTCGGTTCTCCTCAAAGAAAGCCATGTTTACGGACTTTAACGTTATCTCCTGTGCATATACGTATAGCGCGGGGTACATAATCATGCGTGCCTTCCAGCATCTCTGTATTCTCGAGTATCTATTTTTCTTCTCTTTCTCTTTCTCTCCTCGTCTCTCTTTCGCACTTTCCTTTTATCCCTCCCGATCCTCTCCATTCTCCTTTCCATCCCTTTGTTCTCTTTTATCCTCAACACGCCTCTCCTCGTTCGAACCCCGACAGGCAGGGTGACAATTAGTCCTCAATTATGAAACCTCCCTCGATACGGTAACGCGTGACCCGGAAAGAGAGGGTGGCCCGAGAGGGGCCTGTTTAAAGACGCATCGCAGCGTGCACGCCCGCCAATACCGTCGCGTCTCCGACTCGTGTAACCGATCGAATGTTCCGAAGTGCATGCACTTTTCGATCGGCTCTGCCGATCGATCGAGGGTCATCGACTAGGGGGATTGCACGTCGACCTGCGGAGCTGCGCGCAATGCGGCGAGTCCTCCTCGGCTTTTTCGGCCGATGAATACTTAATGAATCGCGGGGAGTTGCGAATTAATTATTCAACATTTCGCAGAATTTTTCGCAGAGCTGCAGAGAGGGGACGTCGCCCCCCTTTAGGCTTGAGACCCCGTATTTCTGACGACGTTTCGACGTCGACGAGAGCAGCGACCGACGTGATCCCCAATCGCGTCGCGGTTGCAGTTGCTCGTTTAACGTCGGGCAAGAACGTTTAACGCGAACACAATCGCGCTCTGCCGCATTATGGCGGGGAGAAAAGTTTAATCCGACTGCCGTCATGCAGGAGGACCAAATTCCAGCCTCGGCTGGAATGCGCCCCGAGACGTACACGCGGCATGCGTGTACGCTGATGGCGAGAGAGACGCGGAGAAACAAGGTGCAGGAACAGTTTGCGTGCACGACAAATTGGAGCAGATACTCGCGAACTACCCTGAATAGTCCACGCTACCTCGAGATGAGGATCCACTTGCTCGCGACTGCGAGGAAAGTCGCGATTCGTCGCGATTTAATAGCGTAAATACAGACTGCCGCGAAGATCTCTCGAGCAAGACGGCGAAGAGGAGCGTTAAGGAAACGGCGTCACCGGCGTCGGAAAAGAATAATTAGGCGGAATTAATGGACACTCGTTTGGCGATATTGCCGGGGCCGTCTCGGAGCGCGGGCTATCGCTTGCCGCGCGATTAATCGCGCAACCGCGCGGGGATAATTCACCCCCGCGGGATGAGTCTCGACTGTATACGCATACGCAGTCGGAGTCCCGACTCGCGCGTAATAAATAATTCCGATTATTGCATGTTTAATCGTTCAACGCTCGGTGCGCTGTGATTACCGGTTAATGTCGTATTCACAGGTATTCGCAGCCTTGACGGCTATAATCGTCACGCTATTTCGGATATCTTGTCCGGAATCACCACGAACGCGCGCGTTGATCGACGAACGATGCGTAATAAAAGGGAGATAATGCTCGCGATTGCTGCATCGCGTCACGGATCAATTGTTAACGATCGCGCGTTTTTGAAATTAAAAGGAGAAGAGAGAGAGGACTAATGATTCGTAGTGAAGCGAAACGGCGAACATTTCGATGCATCGATTAAACTCGAGACCGCGTTCCCGAATCTCGGGACGATGTCCCGGGGACGATGAAATGCGGATATTTATTCGGACGCGATTTTGACGGGGCTAACGCAGAAGCGACGCGGCCGTTTGCAAATTATGGATTTACGGTAAATAACGAATGTCCAATATCGTCGATACGCGGGACATTGCTATTTTCGCGACGCTTCTATCTCTCTCTCTCTTTCTCCCTCTCTCTCTCTCTCTCTCTCTGTCTCTCTGCGGATCCGGACCGCCGAACATCAAATAAGGGACTGACCGACGCCCAAGGGTTCCGCGAGACGAATTGCGGGGGATAATTAAATATTGATTTTGCATTAGTGCATGCTCAAAGACGGCGAGAGCGGCTATTCATTAACGTGTTATAACGCTTGCCGCCGCTCATTGCTCGATCCATTCGAATCAAAGAACGGCCGGGATGCACTCTCCCGCTGCATTACGCGATCATTTCCCCGCCCTCGTCCTTCCCGCATCCTTTTCTTCGTCTTCCTTTGTTCCCCTGTCGACGCCGATTGTTCCGTCTAGACGGCGATCTGGCGCGATCGTGTCGACAGCGACAGACTCTCCGCTGAGATAAAAGGGCCCGATACTCCGATCTCGCGAGGTCCCCGCGATTCCGATCGATCCGGCGAGATCGTTTGGACGACATTTGGCAAAGATTGGCAATGATCGAGATAGCGGCTTCACTCGGACGTAATAATGGTTCAGGAATCAGTCCTTGGCTCGGCGTGCATCGCCGACTGTTAACGATGTAACCAGCTTCTGCGAAGAGGGTCGCCGCAGCCTTTTACGTGCTTGTTCGCAGAAAATATGCGGAGTCATGGATTTTGTAGGGCACCGCGTTCGGTTCCCGGAACGGTGTTTCAATATTTACGCGCTCGTAGCGAGCATAATCGCGAGATGGATCGCGCGGCGGATAAGCAAGCCGGGGATAAGTGAATAGATAAGTGTTTATTGCAGCTTTGCCGTGTGGTAAAATAATAATGCGAATACGAATAACGGACGAGTACGCCCGTTAACAGCGATAGGCCGAAAGGCGCGGGCTCAGGGCTCACGCGATGAAGTACGCAAGGATTTTAAGTCGCACGTAACTCGCAGGAATCGGGAAACCAGGATAGGGTGGAATGCCCGCGATAATATTTGTACTGGCCGGGGTGTAATGCGGCCATTGTTTGCTTTCTCGCCGGTGTTTGCGCGTAGTAATCCCGGGAATTCTAGGCGCAACAAATATTCCCCAGAAAGGGGAAGTAAAGAAATTACGTCCTCGGCAGGATGTACATCCATCCAGCTGGAATCTCGAAAGAGGGATTCTCTCTCTCTCTCTCTCTCTCTCTCTCTCTCTCTCTCTCTCTCTTGTTATCGAATTATACACACTGCGATCATCCATTTGCGTTAAATCCAGCCGGCGCTCTTTGAGGACGATCGCTGGGGCCCTCGCTCGTTTGCGTTCCTAAGAGCTAATTTATTTGAACAACGTGCAGCCGAGATTGCATCTAAATAAGGAAACGTCGGCATTTCAGCAAGATCCGGATTTGAATATATATTACAACGCCGATGCGTCGTCCTCCGCATCGCGAGATTATTCGACATTCTCGAAGGCGACGCCGATTAGAAAAGTTTTCATTGAGAAACGAATGATTAACGCGTCATTGACGTTGTTAAATTAGCTGAAAGGAGGGAAGCACATGTTTGGCAAGCCGATGTGCTCTATTCATGGCCCGCATCATCAATTGATACGCGTAATTAATACGGAACATACGTAATTAACGTCCGCGTCGAGTTCATCTACGAAGTGAACGTCTCCTCTACGTTAGCGGCGACATTAATAATCTGCACTCTCACGAACGATGAAAGCTACCGTGCCAGTCGCGAGGCCGCCGATTCCGCGATCATTTTCATCAATTTCCCTCACGAGCGAGCGAACGAGAGAGAGAAAGCGCAGGGAGGAGAAAGGGAAAAGAGAGTCCCGCGAAATAAAAGTTCGTGGGACCGCTCGGTCGCGAACGTTTTACTCGCGGATGAATGCTCGCGGGCTGGATTCACGCGAAATTAAATTACATTCGCGTAATTAAACCGCGCGTAAGCCCGCGCGTACGTTCACGCGCGTACAATCGCGGACGGGCGGGCGAGGGCGTTATGCTGCCCTCTCCTGCCCTCCTGCCAGCCATTCGATTTACGTCAGGCAGAATTCGGGTCACGCTGAATGATTTATTCGATCCACTAGGTCGCACCTATATTTGCAAAATGCCTCTCGTCCTGCGTGTTACGCGTATTCCCGCGCGCGTATCGGGATTCGGGATTCCGGGCGCATGCGCGAACCCGGATTCTGCCCCGGATCGAATGGGCCTTCTGGATAACATCCGCGGGAAACCTTCCCGCGTGCGACCATTACGATATTATCGGACAGTGCGGAAGTCGAGCTGGACGAAAAGTTAAACCAACATCGGACCGCTCCGCGCGAGATCTCAAATCTCGAAACGGCCGTTTCGAATAATCGTTTCCGCGAGAGGGAGACCGAGGGAGGACCGAGGGAGCGCGGCAGATTACGATTACAATTCAAATCAGCCCCTCGCGGATCGTGTCGCTTCTACATCCTGTTATGCACGAGCGACGCTCGTCGTCCTTGCGAAACATCCGGCTCGCGTGCGTACGTCGACGACGGCTCGATTGCATGTATATGATATGGAAGGGTGTATATGATACACCCTTCGCCTTCTTCAGCCTCTCTCTCTCTCTCTCTCTCTCTCTCTCTCTCTTTCTTCCGGGAGCCCCGTGGGTGCGATTTTCGCAGAAGCATGCAAAATATCCGGCCGGCCGTGCCGACACGCGTGATACACGGAAGGAACGTAAAGTCGAGTTCCGGAAACTTATACAGCGCCGACCACCTGCCCGCCCCGCCGCGTTTATGCTAATATCGAATCGGAAGTTACTTTAACTACATCCCGGACCGGTTCGTCGGCACGCCGTGAGGCGTGCGAGATGCGCGCACAAAGGGAACCGAAAGCGAGCTGATATCTGCCGATTAGGCCGCGATGTTATATGTTTCGCGGTACTTTATTCAGCGCGCGGCATCAGCTTTCTTTCTGCCTCTCGTCGAGGCGGCGAAGCAAAGCGGATTAACGAAGCAAACGAGTCGCGCAAAGAGTCAGAGGAGGGTGAGGCAACGAAACTGGATACCGTGGTTATTCGTTCTTTTAAATTTTAATCGAGAGACCGCGACCCTCAAAAATACACCTCGAAAATACATTCACGGCTCTTGCATTTTCGGCGAAGGAATTTTCGCTGATTGCATCAACGACGATTCGATCGAGTCGAAATCATTATGCCAATCTTATGCCAATTAATCATTCATCAGCCCGGAATTGTATCTAAACTCGATGATCTATCGATCGCTGTCTCAATGTTCTCACGAAAACCGCCTCTGCTGAATGAAGAATGTGTCGCCAAATTTATCGTATAGACGAGGAGGAGGAGGGCGAGGGGGAAACTAGCTGCCCGTAATTGCTCGCGCTGAATTTGGCGGTTACGATTCGAGAGTGCTCGCGTTTCGATTTTCGGCATCGAGCGGCAACGAGTATCGGACACCAATAATCGAAGCACACCGAAGTGACGACGCAAGTAGAATGCAGCCGCGGACGCGCAAACTTTTCAATAGCGAGGCTCGAGGACGGCCCTGCTCCGACCAGCCGGTATTCTACTTTCTAAACGACGTCGTTTATTATTTTAATGATGTCATTAGTGGAATTTAAGTAAAGTTGTCAACCTGCCTCCTCGTCCGCGCCCAGCGCACTGTAAGTCTCGGCGTCGCGACGCCGCTCGACGCTGGTCTCGCCGGTGTAATTTTATACACCGAGCACTCCTCGAGCGAAAATACAAGTGCGGTGTCTCTCCTTCTCTCTCTCTCTCTCTCTCTCTCTCTCTCTCTCTCTCTCTCTCTCTCTCTCTCTCTCTCGTTTCTCGAAAAATGCAACTCGTGTCTCCAGTGTCATTTACGGTGAAAAAGAAGATATCGCGACATTTTTCTTAGCAGAAAGGTCTCGCTCCTTACATGTTTACTTAATAACAATTTGTAGGACGAATTATCGATCTCTCTCATCCGATGGGAACGGCGATAAAAGTGATTTACAGGCGTGAAACAAAATCGGCGATAATGGACGACCTTAGATTACGTAATACCACGGAGATAACGGTAATTACACGGTCGGCTGGATTTAAGTATCTCGCAGCTAAATTAGCTGCGATGCTCGTTAAAAATTCGCGCAAAACCTCCCATCCTCTTCAAGTATACCTTAAAGTGTACTCGTGAAATATTACGAATCGTCTCTTTCCTCATTTCGATACGTAAATAAGGAGAATCGATAGAAGAAGCGGTAATGTTATTATTATCAATAGCTATGTAAATAGGAAATTTAAAGCGAGTCTCGTAATCGAGAAGGAGAGAAGCGATATGCCATGCAATGTCCTTTTCCACTGCATCTTCGAGGTATTTAACAAAAGAATATAGTAATGGCAAAGGACACGCGCGAGCGTTCCAGTGTCGTCGCTGCTCTCGCGTGGCGTCGCGACGTCTCGATTGTCTCTCGCATCCGTTGAACTGAACGCGAGATTCCCTTTCAAAAGCCGCCTTTGCGATTCTCTCGACGAGAAGCATATGCCAAAAGCCATGATATTTCACGGTGATTCGAAACCCAAGCATCCGAATACACCACCGCGCTTCTCGCTCGCGATTAAACCTCCCCGGGACGGAAGGGGCTAGGCTAAAGAATTCAGAAAGAAAGAGAATCCAGAAGTCCGAATCTCTGGCTCGCTCGGTTTTGTAACTTGCAACTTGTAGATTCGCCCGCAATATCCGCCCGATCCGCGATTTGAATCGATAAACGATCGCACACATCATGCATGCGTACGATCCCCGTTCCCCCTCGCATCATTCATACCCCTTGATTTTCCGGCTGCGTGCCGAAAACGCGCTCCGTACCCTTCCAGGGACACCAACAAGAAGAGAAAGAGGGAAAGACACGAGTCCGATAGAAAATGTATGCGTGTTTATTTCGTCGGGGCCTCCGGGCGCCGATAGAATGCAAAATAATGGCAGTCTGCCGGATATTTGCGAGCACGACTGTGACAAATATATCAGATAAAGCATCCCCCTGCCCCCGATGCCCTACCCTCATGCCTGTACCTGTTCTAGCGTTCCGTTCCCGTGTCCCGGCGCGCCGTGCCGTTTCCTATCTCTCTATATTGATTTACCGCGAACTGATATTCCGGCGGTATCATATTTTCGATCCCGAACGGGGGGGGGGGCGGGCGGGCACCCGCGTATTCTCGGCGATATCAATTTGAAGGTCCCAGCTCGCCGACCAACGAGAGCTTTACACGATTTTATCGCGGCCAGAAGTTTTTCGCGAATTAAATTGAGGAGATGTGCCCCGCACGCAAACGTATCGATTCGAAAGCCGAGATTTGGGGCAATTTAGAAGAACGGGGATATTATCGCGCCATTATCGATTACATGATTTTTGCTGCGCTAAGTCTCCCGCGAAACGGCGTCTTCGGAAAGCGGCTCGAATAACGTGGCCTCGCGATGCGAGTGAATATTACTATACCGAAACTAGCCGGTAAGTACGTGCGTGCATGCAGGACATGCGATTTCTCGTTGAAATGATCGTCGCGAGTGACGTTTGCGAGACAATAATCTGAAAAGAATCGATTCTTAATTCGGATGACGAAGGTAGTCGAGGACAAAAGACGCGTCGCGGGAATGTTGGTTTCCTTGAAGGAAACTGATCGATGGGAAACGATCAATGGAGCACACCTGTCGTATTAAATCATCTCCCAACAGCTTCCGAAACGTGCGGAACGCGCGGGCTGTAATAATAATTGCCACGTAATTTTGTTAAATTTTAATAGACTCGCGCTTGGGGTTAAACGCGCGCAATTAAATTAAATTATTAAATTCTCGTTACGTCGACTCGCGTCAGACTATCGCGAAGCGCACCGCACTGCCAATTGCAATTACGGATAATTCCGGATGGCGTGGCACGTTGCCTCCGCGTTCAGTATAGAAATTATCAAACACGTTAAGTAACCATCTTGACACCGATATCGGACCTGGAGGAGCACGGTCTTCCTCAATACTCGACTAAGAATTTAAGGATGCGACGGAGATTCGGGGTCGAGGGACGAGGATGGAGCGTTTCGAGAAATTTCCTCGGCGGGGACCACCACGTGGTCGCGATCAACCACTTGCATCGCTATTCTAGATCCGCGCGTGCACGTGGTGGCCGATGCGTGACGTTAATCCGATTAATCCCAACTTGACTGATGCGCGAACGTTGGACACTCTCGATCATTCGTGTGAAATTAAATATCACGTGACACAGATGAGACACAGATTGCAGAACATCAGAGAGAATGCGCCATCAAGTCCCACCGACGATTTAACGATTTAAATCAATTTTCGGCTGACGGGACAATATTTCAGGCGCCTCAAGCTTCGGGTGCTTGCCCCCTCGGAGATGTAAAAGTACAACACTCGTTTCTGTCTTCGTATCGAGAGCTGCCGAAGCCTTTGTTAACGCGGAAACGAGCGATATCTTGCTCGGGGCCGGAAAATTCCAAAGAGCAGGGACCTCGCTTTTTGGAATGAGAAACTCCCGCGGCCAGCTCGCGGCCGGCCTGGCGCGATTGAAGCTCGCCGCACGATTTATTGAGACAAATTGAACGAACGGCAATCCGGTGCCGGCGCTCTCGAAATCGGCGCGGCCTCGGTTTCCGGCGCCGTCGATTTCTCAGCTCGCGATATAGAGCGAGCACAGAGGCTCGAGCGCGCGACCCTCTACGCCCTCCACCCAATCCCCTAACCCCCCCCYMCCCCCCYCCCGTCTCTCCCCCGCCGCCGTTAGCTAACCCGTTCGCCACCATCGGCGCTCCATCAGAGCTCAGAGCTCTTTCTTCATTTGTGACATCGTACATCAAGATATCTCTCCGCAAGAGACGCGACAAGAGATTCGAAAGCAGTTCAAGAGAGAGAGAGAGAGAGAGAGAGAGAAAAGAATCTCCGTCTCCGTCGAAATAGTACCATCCGTCATGATCAAATCTTACGGAAAGATTGCTTAACGTGTGTCACAGGTCGTGCAGTATCGTGTAACGGTGTCATCATGCGGGACAAGTTTATTTAATTTTTTTTCAAAGAATGCAGATCAACGCAGATCTTATGAGCGTAATTTCGGACGAACGTCGCTCCGATAACAATTCAGTTTATCGTTTCGTTTGGCGTTTTTATTTAGAGTGGATTATTTGCACGATGCGGGAGCTGCAGCTTTTTATTAATAAATTCGTTAATGATTTTCATTTATCAGTTTATTAGTTCGTGAATAATTCAGCAGCAGTGACAGGTAGTAGCAAGAATGATAGTAGCGGGTATTCCGGATAAAATGTAAAATTAAACGTGCTCGAATAACTTCTGCATCACTGGCCGCGCGCAATACGGTATCGGATAAAAGTTACAATGTGAATGAACGCGTGATGGACAAGCTGGATTTTTCACGTTTGCCCTTTAATGTATGTAAAATATGACATGATATAAATGTCAGAATTCATGCACGAATATTAACGACAGATGACCGTAATTGAACCTATCTCGCGACACGTTTCCGTCTCCAAACAGATGTCACGATTTTGTAGCATAACTTCACGCGCTAAAATTCAATCTTTGAGCTCCAATTCAGCTTCGGAGTCTATTGTACATCCGGAACGATCCGGACCGGCTTTAAAATGCAGATTCAAGTCGCTGATCCGAGTTGTACATTTCATGTACAGCTTGACACGCGGCTACGAAGTAGCTCGCGATACTTTCGCCAAGTTAATACCAACAGATCCGAGACATTATGCATTGCAGTGAGAGATACACTCAGCATCTCGCCTAGATAGACACGAAGAATCTCGGCGAACGCGCAAAACTCGCAAATTCCTTCGCGATCTCCTGATTTTCGCGCTTCTACAAGCGCGCTTCTACAAGTTGACATTCTCAAGTTTGATATCGCGTAAAGAAAGCGCGCGCGTCTTCCTCAATCATGGGATCACATCAGGCTGCTTGGATGCCGGATCAGATTCGTACGATGCGTCTCCGAGATGCTCCCCGCCGAACGTGCCGTTTTATGGGGCGCACGTGTTACATGGGTTACATTACGTGAAGAAGAATTATACATATTATATTATATTTCCCTCGCATGCATGCGCTCGGCTTACCTTCCTGCGGCCGCAGCAGAGCATGGCTGCTGCTGCGCTGCAGCTGCGGCGTCCAGCCGTCGACGAGAGTTGAGGCTGATGACAGACGTAGCTGAGTCGTGCGCCCCCTTCCCGCTGCAGCTGCACCACGCGCACCTGCAGCTGCACCTGCTCCCGCTCCCGCTGTCCTTGACCGACACCGACTCGACCACCGTACTTGATGCGCACGTGTTTTCGCCACTGCATGAGTCCGGTGCGTCATGCCCTCTTCCTGAAATTGCGAAATGCGCTGCGAAAGTCTTCAACCGGAATGGCTTCACCGGTTGACTTTCGTCAACCCGTACATCGCTCCGTGAGGGAAACATGGAGGGTGCAGAGGGTGTGATTGATGCTCCGATGACGCGGTGTCGTTTCACGACACTTTTTGGAAATTTGCAGAAAATTTGCGGAGAAAGAATCCGCGGGATATGCCGGTTACGGCGCGGCGATAAATCCGGACGGTTTATTAGCGCGAGCGCGCGCGCGCGCGCGTGTTATTGAATGGCCGTATTCCTAGGGAGCTAATTTACGGCGACATTAATGCATGGTTAATATTAAGACGCGCGCTCGTATTTTATCGAGCGAATCGTAAACCCCTAATGGATCTCCAAGTAATCTCCACGTGTCGCGCGCCTCATTTTCTCCCCCACCACCGCCCTCTGTCCGCCCCGTCGTCGGCGGGGAAACCTGTTTCCTCCGTGGCGTCATCCCATTAACCCATTTTTCCTTCTCGCTCTCCGATTCGGGGCCGTCTTAATTTATTAATGGCCGGCCTGCTATCCGTGCGCCTGCTATCGATTATCGAAGTGCGCGCATACAGACGATATTTCCCGTTCTCCTCTGCCGCCCTTCGGATTGCCGACAGTTATATAAATCCGCGCGAGAACGCGCGTACACTTCCCGCTCGTCGTTCTCCCTCTCCCTCTCTCTTTCTCTCTCTCTCTCTCTCTCTCTCTCTCTCTCTCTCTCTCTCTCTCTCTCTCTCTCTCTCTCTCTCTCTCTCTCTCTCTCTCTCTCTCTCTCTCTCTCTCTCTCTCTCTCTCTCTTCGCCCCGGTGTCCTCGCGTCCTACATTTCCATTATATTCCCTTCGAGCACGCGCGAATGTCTCTCATCTTTTTTCCAGGAATAAACGTGATACGCGATGCCGGCATTAATAATTGAAATACGCGCCCCGCGATGCACCGCGCGACTCCGCCCGATAAATCGATGACAAATCTCTTGCCGAATCCCTGTGACGGCGGAGTCTTCTTTATCCGTTTCTCGCTGTAATTCAGCGATCCGTCAACTCACGATTTGATCGAAGCTTTCGCATCAGATTGCATCAGATTCGAGTAAGAAATTAAAACGCGTAATCGGTAAACATTAGTTTATATTAAATCGATGTCGCGTCATCCAGTCGTCAAGTACAATTGCTCACACATTTTGGTCGAATTGATCGGCGTGTTACTTACAGCTCCGCGTATTGGATAATCAGACTTTGACGCGAGCACGCGCGATACGAATCGAGGCAAATGTAATTTAATCAAAGGATGCAGATGCTAACCGATCGAATATTCAAGCGATTCGACTGATCGATAAGGAAATGTTATTGCATTTGACCGATTGTCCCGAGACAATCGATATCACGTGTCGGCGCAGTGATAAATCGCAGTCCCGCGAAAATCGCTGAAATCCTTCAACGTGACGTTCCTCGTCACTTCGTCCCTCGAGTGCGTTCGTTTCGTTTTTCGAGAAATAGAATTTAACGAAAACTGAATATCGCCGCGGCCACAAAGTCGCGAGTCCGCCGGTTTACCTTTGCCGGAAACTTTATCAAACGCGCCTCGTGTAAACATAAATATTTTCAACAGCTTCTAGTCCTCCGCTTTGAGCTCCGCATGTAAAATCAAACGGACGTGAAATAAAAATCGCCGGCTGTTTAACCGTTTCGCTCTAAGAGAGAACGTTAAACGGCGAATTATCAAGCGAGTTGGATTCTCGCGGATTAATTGAAGCCATCCGCGCGAGCACTTCTCCTCAGATACGAGCCTGTGATCCACTTTTATCCGGATGCCGAATCGTCGACCGATCGATCTGTTTTTGCCGTTTGAGCTTCTGGTATTCGCGATTCGCGTGGCAGGTCGACCCATTTCCCCGGCGACCCATATATCGAACACGATCGGATAATCTATGGGTACACGCCGACACGCGATCACGGTTGATCTGGGGTCATGTGGCGGCACGACAGGAATCTCATGAGTCCAGGTCGGTCATGACCGGCTATGCCGAAACCGCCTGGATCACTATTTACACGACATTCTGTGTCAGACCGGCGTCGGCTCATTAAGAATCAATGAAATCCCGTAGCACGTGTTCGGCGGCCTACGCGCCGCAAACCTTGACCCATTATACGAATCCCACCCTAAAAAGAAGAGGGATGATCTCCCCTCCCCCGCTCATTCGTTCGCTCAGGTCTATCCAGGGGATTTCGCGTAGCCCCTTCGCGTAGCCCCACCAAATTGCCTTTTAATTCTCTTTGCGAGGGCGAAGAGATCCGCAAGTCTCCCACCGCGGTGTCTTATTGACAATGTTACCGCGCGTTACTTCGTAAAAATCAATAACGTCCCCCCGATATTCTCGCAGCAGCAGTGGGATTTATGCCGAGTCCACGAGTTCCGCGATGATAGTACGATCTGCAGTGGCGACGAGATTTCGACATTGACACTGTTTAATGGATCGTTATCCTCATCCTTCAAGGCAGGCGCTCCAGGCCTGAGAGAGACAAGACTCCGTTGATTCCGATCCGCAAGCCAGCGAGCTGCTGCGGACGTTCGCCGCGAATGCAGACTCGCAGATTCGGCAGGGCCGTCCTGAGCGGGTTTTCAGGAAGGCGGGATTTCGAGGGTAGCTTAATAATTAAGCAGCGATCTGACAGCGTCCTGATAAATTCAAGCGCGCTCGCGAGAACGGCGTCCGTTATTATGCGGGGAAACGCGCGGGAAGATTCCGCGTCGATAGCCGGTGATACATTATCCATGATGCATGAGCGTGTCGACTCAAACTCGGTCGCAACTCCTGAGACTATTACGGTAAATAAATTGACGATACTTTTGAAGTTAGGTCCTCCTGCGGATTCCCGGACGGCGGGAATAGGCTTACCACACGAATGAACTTATTATCCCTGACACTTCCCCGATGACGGCGGCTTGCGCTCATTCACACGATTTAATCAGAATCCGGCTGAACTTCATTCAGAACTTATCCGAAACGGGCACGCGCCGGGCACAAAAGTGGAGCACACGCCGGGGTGCGATTGCGTGAAAACGCAGGCGGCGTCCTGCTCGGAGCGAGTGACGGTCTTGCATAATTGAACCGTTGAACGAAAGCGTTATTAACGCCAAGTTTACGTTTTACCTTGCCTTGGGAGTTTGCGAACCCGCGGGAAAGAATTTGCTTAATGCGAGAGAGATCGGTTGCCATTGTCGGCATACTTTTCTCATGACTGCGAAACGGAAAATTAAAACATTCCCTAGCCGCGGAATCATTTTTGTTAAAATTATGCATGTTTCAAAGATCTGCATCGCGTGGAAAATTAAGGAGAGAGAAGTCAACGAGAGATCAAGTCGCTTTGTCTCTCTATAAGAATCGGATTTCTGATTCGCGACGGGTAATCTTCTCCTCGGGAAAGGAATCAGCTTTGAAAGCAGCAAGTGACCTTCGGGGTCGCGCGCTCCCCTTGATATCTTAACGCGGCCGTTATCTCGCGCAAAGCGCACGATCGTAAAGCGGTTTACTGCAGGTGCATGTGTGTGAGATATGAAGCTTTAATGCCGCGTCGCGCCTTCTCCTCGTGCCATTTTGATCCATTCGATTTGTCGCTCGCGTGTCTCGCCGGCGGATCAGAAACCGCCCCTGATCGCTGCTGATTTTTCGCGCAACCCGCCGGGCCCCCATAATGAACTCCGACCGAGCCATGGAGCCGGCCGTAACCCGCTAAGAGGTCACCCAGTAACGACTTATCCCGCTGGCTATTGCACTATGCATCGTAATGCGGGATCGTAAACAATGCCGCTATAGTTGCCGAGTAAACGACCAATCGCTCCTCTGCGAAATTCTTTTGCAGGCCAACGAGGCGTGGCAAAAGAACGAGCGCGGCTGATAGAGAAAAAGAGAGAGAGAGAGAGAGAGAGAGAGAGAGAGAGAGAGAGAGAGAGAGAAAGAGAGAGACAGGGAAGAAAGGGAGGAGAGCAGGAGAAAACGAGCGGTGTAATGATAATAATGCACGTGCAACGGAGAAGATAAACTGTCAGGCGCCCTCGGGGGTGCTGTGCACCGATTTTGTATTCACCCCTTCCGCAGGGCCGGTGATCGCGATCGCGTAATTCTCCGGGAGCACGCCGCTCGTGCTTTATGGGGCTTCATTGTTGCCGAGCATTAAGCTTAACGCTCCTCGAAGTCTGTACTGATTAAAACGCGGAAGAAGACGGAAGCGATGGCAGAAAAACGTGAAATTATCGTGCACAAGTCATGTCCGCGTTGCGGGAAGAGATAAAAGAATTCGCCAGACTGTTGTTTACTTTGCTCCGCGACGTTGCTCTCCGTGGATTCCGCGAAAAGAATGCCGCATCATTGACCGGATCCCGGATCATGTGAAAATGATGACGGGAAAGAAGGCCGATTCACGTAGAGGCGTTCCATTCTTGCTCATTTCACTTTCGCTCGGCCGTAGCGACGAAATTAAATCCAGCAATTTAGCGCCGACGCAAGAACACGTTATTACAACGATAAGCATCAGCATTAATGTAATATTTACGATAATTAAGGAGCGCCGGAGCGATGTCGGAATGACGACGAATTTGTGGACTTGTCGTCGAATAACAATATTCTTTATGCCGGGCTTTATGATGGACGTACATTTATAATTAATATGGCGCTTAGTTTATACGAAAGGCGGCCGGGTGAGGCGAGATATTTCTGTATCCGGATCCCGGAGATGTCACGCGACGATATCGACGGCGAGTCTTATCCGAGAAAGATCGACTGTTACGAATTCTCCGTCGTGCTTGATCAGCAAAGCCTCTGCGTGACTTTGCGAAATGATGTTTTACAGTTTCGCGATACGTTACATGCAACTTATCCATCCAGAGTAAGACGGAAGCTTTGTGGGCACACGATTTCCGATTAGCGGATATTTGTAAAAAGAAGAGGGACGGAAGTAGGACTGGACCGTCGCAGAATGGCGAACGGCAGGTCAAGGGATTGATTTTACAAGGCACCGTGCTTTGAGTTCATGTTTCATATCGCGCGATACTCGGGCGAAACAGGCACCTAAAGTCGGAGATTTTATTCGTTAACCCTCTCTCTCTCTCTCTCTCTCTCTCTCTCTCTCTCTCTCTCTCTCTCTCCGTCTTGCTCCGTGTTTCGTTCAGCTTCGCCCGAATCAGTTCGGCGCAATCTCGACATTTGCAATATCGACTTGCCGCGCACCTTTAATTTCTTAAACTCGCTCTCAGTTTCGATTACAGCTACTTCTTCATCGGCTGACATTTAGCGCTAAACACTTGTGCACTTCTCTCTCTCTCTCGGCCAGCGAGGCAAGCGCCAGAATGCAACGGCGAGTCGGCACGTGGTAATAAATACTACGGTATTCCGAAGGCCGTTCGCGGATCGTTACGCACCTTCTAAAAACCATCTCTCGTGCGGAGGGCCGACGGGTCCCTGCTCGAACAGTGTGCGACGATTTCTCTCATTCTGTGCTGGGCGCCGATCCTCACCCCTTCCGTTCCGTTCTCCTGAAAGATCACAAACGGGCGTCTTAATTAAATGCGCGGATCCTGGCCACGTGCCGGTTCGAACCGATAAGTTCGGACTGATAAGGGACGGCGCGCGACGTTTTTCCCGAAGCGAAATAATAAACGGCTGCTTAAACGACGGGCCCTAATGACCCGCACCCTAACGACACGTCGAAGGTGCGGAAAAGAAAAAGGATAAAAGACGAACTTATCGTCCAAGCAATGCACAGAGAGGATTAACTGCGCCGTATCACGCCACGCGAATTACTTAATATCCCAACACACGCCACTTAACGCTTAACGATGCCTGGAGATTTTTTTTCCCGAATGACAGCTCAGCTCCTCTCACTCTCACTCTTTCTCTCTCTCTCTCTCTCTCTCTCTCTCTCTCTCTCTCTCTCTCTCTCTCTCTCTCTCTCTCTCTCGCTCTCTCTTTCTTTTTTTTTCTATGTCGTCACGTCCTCGTCCGTGAGCCCTTCTGCTCTGTCGACGCAGCTACAACGTTGGAAATTAGCTTCAACGTCTGCTGATGTTCGCCAAAGGTGTCGTCGTCCAATGGGAAACGAGAAAAGTTCGAATGCCTAATCGTCCAAGTGTCTGCAGCATCGATGCAGGATCCCTCGGCTCATCCAACGCGCAGCGTTTAACGCGGACATTTCATGCGCACATGTGATGCACCGTGCTAAAGCGGAGCTATCCAACATGAAGGAATAATGAAAATCGGAGGAAGGGAAGGCGCGCGTACCAGCGGTGTTTATCCAGCAAGTACGTTCGATTTCCGTCGTCGGCGTTTCCGCTAAAGGGTACAACGAGACGTCGCGAACAAAGCGGCGCGCATCCACGCGTAAAACTTTCGCCGCACTGCAAGCGCGGCCGAAGAAACTCGTAGAAACTATTCGATTTCTAACTCCCGTTTAACTCGCTCGCATTCCGCCCGCCGACTGGAATCTAATTGAATTCTTTCGCACACGAGCCTTAATCGATGGAATCTAGATATCCCATCGTTCCGCTAGCCCTCGGCGATAGCAGATATTCTTCTAATATCGAAACGTTTTCCCGCGCGAAAGCGCAACGTTCTCTTTCACGGCAAAGCGCAAGCGGAGGAACGAGGAGATGAAAGCGGCATGAACGCGCGCGCGATGCCCGCAATTTCCTTTCTCGTCGGGCACGGAAATACTTTACCCGAACATATTATCCGGAAGATAAGTAAAGCTCGCAGCAACGCGGGGAACGGCCCGAGCGGCCTCGTTTCACGTGGATTCACGGCAGCTCGTTTCGGCTGCACAGTACGGCGCGCAGTGGAAATGGACCGCACGAGTCAGACAGACCGGTCGCGCGTATTCCAACGGCCGCACGTCGGACCGACAATGATCAGGCGAAAGCGGCGCGACAGGCCGCCGACACACGGCCATTTACATAACCGACATTCAACTGGTTCTTGAACTTCACTCTTCGACTCTGCTCGCCACCGTGGCGATCCTCCTACGCTATATCGATCCACCGCGAATCACCACGACGGAAGGAGGGAGTTCACCGACGACGGCGAGCAAGTCGAGGAGCGAGGCTGGGGGAGGAAGAAAGGGTGAGCCGGGGAGAGACAGCGGAGTCTGAAGGATTGATACGGATGCATATTTGTTTTTTCTCACTAGAGCACGCAACTGCACGCGCGTGCCGTGCTATGATGCACGCGGCCGCGATGATGGAACGCGCTCGGGATCGTCGCGGGATGTATCGCGAAAAGAAAGATGACAGCTGCGTATCTGTCATTGCAAGAGCGAATGACAGCCGTGTCCGTCAAAATATCGCTGATGTCGAGAGACGCGTATACTCGTATTCGATAACGGAAAGAGAGCGTGATCCCGTCTGTTCCTCGCAATGCGGGAATCGTCGTATCGAGAAACACGAGCACGTACTTATCACTGGAACGATGTTTTGTATACTTAATTCTGATTGCTTTCTCGGGCCGTGATGACATTTCGTCACTTCGTTACTCACGCGACGATGACCTGTCACTGGAGAATCTGCGAGTGACCAACCGGTGAGCCGATTCCTCATCAAGAACTGTGGATCTATCTAACGCGAGGCTGGCGATCAATCTCTTCCTGATGAAACTGTCGATAATTAACGCGTCATCCGCCCTGAAGAAATATCACTCCTAATATCAATAATTATGACAGCGACACTCGGCGCAGGGTCGACATCGCGAGAGGAACTTTCCTGACACACCAAACGGAAACGGAACGATTCGGAACATTCACTGAACGGAAACTGCACAACTATGATTATCTGTCCAGGTGGACGAGAATTTATCGGCGAGAACGAGCTTCTTGAAGCATAATGCGTTGCACTGGCAAATTCGGAGCCTGCGGAGATATCGTTGACACTGACCGCC